>JACGDI010002136.1:850387-887202 GCA_014898725.1 Jacaranda copaia
TAATTGGTTGAGAGCATAATTTGATGAGAAAATAATCAACCTCATGCTTACCATATTGTAATGGTAGGCTAGTGCCTTGAACACACCAACTTGGTGTAGGCCCATGAACTTTTGCAGGTCAGTGGCAAAAAGCCCAGCCACTGTGCATTTGAGGGCACTGGCGCTCATCATCCCCAATGAAATGACCGAGCTTGAATTCATCATCTCCATGGTGGGGTTAATTTTGAATCGAGGCGATTGAACTAAGACCCCATTGCTATGCTTGCCAAATAAGTTATAACTAATGATCACTTTTTATTTGCCTATATTGGCCGTTGTCCTTTTAGGCATAGAGCTACCCTGCTTGGCCATTTATCTTTTGCCCTGGCCAGTGGGGCTATCATAGATATTCTCTGTAGATCAAGTGGGTTGGGGTGTTTGCTCAATCTGAGGTATAGCTAGGGCAGTGGTTGGGGGTGCTGCTTCTACCACAAAAACTACCTCTTGTTGAGCAGCTGCCCAACGACACTCATTATTTCTTTGAGCCTTGGCCAATGCCTTTTGTGAATCATGAGCCATAATCTCTTTTCGATCTGCTAATGAAGGACAAAATAAAAAAATAAATAGAATTGAGTAGAAGGATATGAAAATACATAGTTATCATAGTCGACAAGGATGTCTACCTAGCTAGTCACCTACAGGTAAGTTTAGCTCAACCAGTAATAGGCCAATCAACACTAGATATCTCTTCTCAGTTAGAATCAAGGCCTTATTTTACCCAAACTCGATCAGGTTTTGAACAAAAGTATTGGGCCAGCTCAGTTTTTGGTTCCCTAGCATCTCAACGTGTCCTCTCCACCACTCTTTTGAAATGTTCAGCTTACTAGGCCTTCAAACATACATATAATATTTTTTTCACTCTTGACCAAATGATGAGGAGGGGGTTACAAGGAATTTTCAATGCGGGCATGCTGTCAGCTAATAAAACCTAGACTCATCAATGCTACCCAATTTTTGGGACATAAGCAGGTGAAATAAGTTTGAAAAATTGGCAAAAAAAGTTGGTTGGCTAAATAAATGCATCAGCATAGCAAAACTATATACAATTGTGAAGTAGTTTGGCAGGAGTTGTGCTATGCAAACTTCAAGACCCCTCAAGAGGTCGACTATTGCAGGTGCTAGAGGAAACCTAAGGCCACATCTAAACCCCTCCTTGAATGCCGTTATATATCCCCTTGGAGGTTGTTGAATCCTACCACGCAGCCTAAGTAATAGGAGTTCATACTCCTCTAGAATATGGTACATTTCTTTAATTCGAACTAGGTCAGTGGGGGTGATTTTAGAAACTATCTCACTATAATGGTCAGAAGTAAATAATTGACCACGCGATGCTGGCAATTTATTTTGACTAGCCTTACCCCTAGAAATTGCCCTCTCTACACTCGAGCTGCTAGAGGTTGAGCTATCACTCGATGAGCTGTCAGATGTACTCTCAGATGCATTCTTAGCCCCAACCTCCATATAGAAGTGTGCACTCTGGGACCTAGTGTCCTTGCTATCTAATGAACTCGACATCTTTACAAAGAAAATGAAGGAAAATAAAAAATTGGAGAAAAAATTATAGTTTTTTGCTGGAAAGCTCTAAAATGTAGAAAAAGTTAAGGGCTCTGAATGCAAGAATCGACCGGACTAGATTTAGTAAAGTGAAAAATAAATATTGTTAGTCCATCTATTTACAGGCATTTAGACGCGAGAACCTAAGTAGCAATAATAATTACACAGCCATCTCTTAGTACTTCGATATCATATTGTAACTTAGCATTATATACATAAAACTCTGACCGAGTATTCAAAAACATTAATTGATAATTCAAAAACCCTGATTGAATTTGCTTAACTGTCATTTAGTTGTCTACTCCATGCTCCTTCCCATTGACAAGCTTGATTAGGATTGCGAGTGAGGAAAATTCATGATATGAGATAGCCCAACTTGCCCAGCATAATTAGCTATCAACTTGAGATAAGGTTTCCAAGCCCACTTAACATCTGAAGTCTAATTGCACTTTCAAACCTACTTGGGCTAGGCACTTGACCAAAATTGCCAGGTCAAGTGGATAGTTCTAAACCCTACCCAACGAGAGGCTTCAAGATACCTAGTCTATTCAGCTATCTCTCTGGTCGACCACTTTGTATGGTCAATCACTATCGACCAAAGTGCTTATGCCAGCACCGAATTATATCCTTACCATATTTAATGCTTTGACAAGTAGCATGCATTTACATTAATGGCACATGCCACTCCAGTACCGCCTCTGCCACTTACTCTGTCAGTAGGCACACCTCTAAAGTACTATTTACCCTAGAAAGTAGGAGATGATGCCACCTGAAATAATATTAGGATTGGAGATGACCAACAACTCTTAGGCAAGGACAAAAGTCCTCTACACTTAATAAGGGCATCATAGATATATCATCCACCTAGAGAAGGCTATAAATACCCCATAGCTAGCTATCCTCTGGGTATGTTATATACACTATATGATCTTACTCTGCTACTCGATTACCTCACTTGACTAGTACTAAATTGAGTGTTGGAGTGCTTTAGCTGGAGATACCTTGGTTAATCTGATGTTTGTTGTTGGTTGTAGATCTCAGCCTTAGAAGATCATATTTTTTGATCATTCAACCTTTTTGATCAAATTAGCCTAAACACTACCTAATTCACTAAAAACAACTTTTAACCTCATCAAGGACATTGAGAAATGGAAGTGATTGAAGAAGTTGGTGAAAGAAGTTGACTTTTCAAATGGGTGCATCAGTACAACAAAACAATATATGGTTGAAAAATAGTTGGGAAGGAGCTGTGTTATGCTGACCTCCAAGCTAACTAGGAGGTTGACCATAGCTGGTGTAAAAGAGAACCTATGCCCACACCTAAACCCATCCTCAAAAATAGTAATGCACCTTTTCGAAGGCCGATGCATCCTATTTTATGGGCTAACAGTTCATACTCTACAGGGATATAGCAAAGCTCCTCAAAATGTATCAAATCAGTTGGGGTAGTCTTTGAAACAATCTCATTATAATGATCAAGGGTAAAAGGTTGACCACGTGATGTAGGCATCTCACTTGGGTTTACCTCACCCCCTGACATAGCCATTTCATCGCTCAAGCTATAATAGGTCAAGCTTGAACTCGATGAACTACTAAATGTGCTCTTACTATTACCCTCCCTATGGAGTTGTGTCCTGTGGTACTTAGTGTCATCACTATCTAAAGTATTCAACATACTCAACAAATAACGAAACATAAAATAGAAATGGAAAGGTAAAACCTATAAACTCTTAATGAAACTCTAAGAGCTAGGAATGGAAAGAAGGCTCTATGAATTCAAAACTCAACTAGACCAAATGCAATAAAAGTGTAAAATGAGTAATTTCACTACACTTATTTATTGGCACTCAGATGTGGGAACTCAATTGGCGATAATAATTGCACAACCATCTTTTAGCACTTTGTATGCCTCAATGTAACATATGCATTAAATGCATCAAACCCTGATTGATTATTCAACAATCCTAGTTGAGAATTTAAAAATGCTAGTTAAATGTTCAGAACTGTCAATTAGCTATATGTCTACTCCCTGCTCCTTCTCATCGACAAACTCAATCAGGACCATGAGTGGAGGGACTTATGATATAGGATAACCCAATAGGACCAGCCTAACAGTTATCGACCCCAGAGTATGCTTTCAGACACACTATGCGTCTGAAACCCAACTACGCTTTCTGGCCCAATTAGGTTGTCGAACATTGCCTTTTCATCTATGCAATAACTTGGGCCGAGCCACTCGACCATAACCTCCAGGTTGAGTGAATTGTTCTCAACTCAACCCTATGGGAGCTTTCAGGCCACCTATTCCCTTCAATTATCTCTCTGGTTGACCACTTTCTATGTTCGACCACCATCGACTAGCGTACTCACTTTAGCGTCAAATCATAACACTGTCGTATTTAATGCCCTGATAGTTAGCATGCCTCCACATTAATGACATATGTCATCCCAATATCGCCTTTGCCACCACCTCTGCTAGGAGATGCACCTCCAAACTGCTATTCCCCCAAGAAATGAAGAGATGGTGCCATCTAAAATAGTACAGGGATGAGAAATGACCTATAGCTCCTAAGCAAGGACAAAAGTCCTCCCTATTTGATATAGGTATCTTAGATATATCATCTACCTGGAGAAGGTTATAAATAACCCATCACTAGCCACTCTCTGGAATGCCATTTTTACTATACGTTCTTACTCTACTGCTCGATTTCCTTACTCAATCAGTACTAACTTGAGCGTCGAAGTGCCTTAGTTGGGGACATCTCAGCTAGTCTAATGTTTGCTAGTGGCTGCAGATCTCAGCCTAAAGAGATTTCACTATTGAATCATTCGATCACCCTGATCGAATTTGCCTAAACACTACCCCAATATAATAAAATAGCTTTCAACCACATCAGTGCTAACTAATTTTTAATTTATTTAATATATTCTACGAATTTATATTTTTTTCATATACTAATTTTGAGCCATAGATATAAAAACAGGGGGCGGGGCATATTGAGAAAGATGTTAAATATAATAATATATAATATTTTATCAATAAATTAATATGATGTGAAATAGGAGATTATCTATTATTTAACTTTTGGTGGATATATGAAAAAAAAATGATATAAAACTCAAATTTTACACAAATTATTTTATAAATTATATATATCTTTTATGCAATATTCAAGAAAGAAAAATTATTAAATTTGATCAAATTTTTTAATTTAAATTTTGAATATCTATCACGTTCAAATATAGTATTAATTACTAGCATAGCTCATATAAAATATCAGGTTGGATTGGAATACAAATTTTAGTAATTAGACTCGACTTTGAACAACTCTAATTTGATCAAAATCCAACCCACTAACAATCATATTTCAACTAATCAGTACATGAAAAAAAATATAAATTCATAAAATATGTACATTGAATAAATTAAAATTAAATAAACTTAACATAAACAAAATAGATAAAGTTAAAGTTTAACACATACTAATTTCTGCTGCGATAGGTGCACAACACCTAGTACGGCATCGACTAAGCCGGCATAAGGAATACTAAATGTCAATTTAAAGTCTAGGTAAGAAAAATGTAATAAAGTGTAATAATCTCTGGCTTTCTCCTAATATGTTTCATATTGAAGTTACACTATTTTCCTGTATTACCACGTTAATTTGAATGTCAAGTTTACAGTATCTGAAAATGGAACTACTGATGAATCACATAATTAATTTGTTGGAAAATTATAGAAGTGTATACTTCTGCCAATGTCATTTGAACCAATAATTGTAAGTCAGAAATAGAAACCAAAATAACTTGTAACGAGCAATAGTAAATGACTTGGAATAATCAATAGTAATCACAAATTTAAGTAACATTGGAAATGAGGATCCTACTTGAAAAATTAAATTAGAGTATATTGAAGCAGAATCGAGGCTTGCAAAACCACAACTTCCTTAAGGCTTTATTCATCTTCCAACTGGTACTTGAAGAACTCCGATGAATAGCCTTCAAAGATACAATAATTTTTCCACAGTCAAAGGTGGCACTCTAATTCAGTTAGCTAAATCTACTAATTTGAGACTCTTTTTTTGTAATGATGCTACAATGTACTATGTATGCAATATGTATGCTAGAGTGCTTGTGAATGTGTGTTTTCCTCCATTCTAACTAGTCCTATTCATAGGTGTTATGTGGCTACATAAAGAGACATAGTTTAATTTGGCCACATTACTCCTTCATAATGAGTAATTAATTGAGCAACACAAAAGACTAAGAGTCAAGAGACACTCTTTTAATAAGGCAAATTAATTTGGCAAGTGAATAGGCACATCAGCCATTTTAAAAGTCATTTGTATGGATTGAAAATTAAAATTTTGTTCAAAACAAATTAATCTAGTCACACATACACTCACGCAGCACTAGAACTATATAAAATCTATTACTTAGATATAAGATAACTTCGTTTGACCATTGATTTGGCCACAAAATTGCCTTTTCAAGTGGCCTACTTTAATCTTCATTTTCTCATTCAATCTTTTGTTAATTTACCATGTAAATACACTATTAACATCTCCTCATTAAAATGAATACATTAAGCATATGTCTTTCTTTGAATTTAACATTCAAGACCACATTTTCATTTCACATCAAATTGGTGATTCACATGCCACATGCTAAATTCCACAAAATTTTCTAAATTTGGAAAACGAAATCGATGTTCATGGTATGGTAGAATGATTTTAAATTTTCAACAAGTAAAAAATGGCTAGCTATCCGTTTCAATACATTTACTAAACCTCACAACTTAGCTATCCGTTTCATTACATTTACAGAAAATCACAACTTAAATGCTTGTGAACCTTATTGCACGAATACAATAGTAAAATTACCAACGGTAAGAGTACAATATATCTATCATTCTTTTACATAACTTAGATTGTCTTTTATGCAAAGCTCGCATGTTTACGCTATAGGAAAAAAAAAAGAAAGAAAGAAAGAAAGTAATAAAATAGTAAATAACAAAATAAAAATTGTTCTTAATATATTAAGTGATAAAAAATTTTATTTTATCATCTTAATAATTATTACAAATTTAATAGTGACAAGAATAGAAATTAAGTTATCACCATTGGTAATTTTCAAAACACCTATAGCAATAATCTAGTAACAAAAAAATTCGTGTCACAAACATTAGTAATAATTTTATTGCCACTATGTTGTCACTTTAGATGTGTCATTAATATGTTGTCACTACAGATGTATTACTATTTGTCAATATTGACAATTTAGATTTCTCACTATCAAGTCATATTGTAATAAATAATAATTATTGTCACTTAAAATATTTCACTACTCACAAAATAAAAATAATTACTATTTATATAAATCATTACTAATAATTTTTATATTATCATTTATTTTTGTGTCACTAATATTATATCTTTTTAATGTTAATTAATTTTATAACACTATAAATGTGGCATGTCGGTTATTTGATTATTTAATTTGGAGACATAATTAATATAATATATATATATATATATAAGCATTATGTAGAGCATATAACTCAAGAACAAATCTTTCGTGGAACCAAGATTTTGTCAATTGATGAAAAATAACGAAAATGGAATTGATTAATAATTTTTGGATGTTAATTTTCCATTATTTCAAAAATACAAGCTCTAATTAGTCTTTTCTTTTTCATTCGTATGGAGTTTTTTTTTTTTTCTAATAGACCATTAATACTGGAGTTGAGGCAATGACCCTACTTGTAAATTAAAATGAAAAGGAATATATAAGATTGTACCACATATAACATAACCTTTACTGTGCTAAAAAGAGGTCATAGGGAGCTATTTGCCCTTTAAACATTTGAAATGCGGTAAATTGTTCGCCACTCTTAAAATGACAATTTCCAAGTATTTGCATCTTCTATTCTATAAATGTATATATATATATATATGTGCATGCCACACACACAAATATATATATGTATATATATGTGTGCCACATGCACAATTAAGCTAGAGAATTAGCACAACAATGACAATGACAGATTTGAGGAAAGGGAGTCACATGCACAATTAGAAGTGCAATTAAGTTGAGTTGAGTTAAGTTTCTAGAAAATTTTTGAGTTGAAAATATATATATATATATATATATTAAGTTTGAGTTCAGCAAGTCTATTAGTTTGAGTTTAAGCTTAGCTTGATTCGACTTGACTCGATTAAGCTTAAATTGTCAAGTGAGTTTTAAACAACTACAAGCTTGAACTTGAAATTAAATTGTAACACCCTAGAAATTGTATTATTGGTGGTAGTTTATCTAAAATTTATTTGTATAATTTTTTATTAAACTTTATTTAACTTTAAAAGTTTTGGAGATTAAAACAAAAATAGAGAAGATTTAATCGAGCAACATCTTAAAGTTTTGGGGGTCAAACTAAAATAATTTTTGGTCAAAAGGAGGCCCATTTAGGATACTAATAAGTTTTGGGGTTAATGTGAGGCACTAAAAATATGGGCAGACCTAATTGAAGTTTGGGGGAAAGTTTTGGTGAGGAGTTTGTGATTTTAGAAAGTTGAATATTTAAAATATATGTTCACTTCCCTCGCTCAGGTAGAATTTTGATTTTCTCCTATGCAACCACCCTTCTTACTCATCTAGTAACTCTCTGACAAACAACAAAACCTAACATATTATACACTATTTTGCTCCTCTTAGCACAAGGAACACGTTGATACTATTTTGTCCCAAAACCACCTAGCAGAGTGGTCAAAATTTGAGCTAGAAGTCCTGGCCATGGTGAGGGTGGTGGTCACGACATCATTAGTGACAGAAGCTTCAATCTGAGTGTATGTTGTGATGAGTTTAGCTTCAGAAACATCCCTATGTGTTTAGTTTCACAAATTGGCCAATGATAAAGGATAATTACACATGGCGGTGGGTGGCAGCGAAAAGGTGACTTACTTCCATTTTTTAGGCAATTAGATAATAATTCAATAGCAAATGGAAAAATTATGCAGGATGTTTGGCTGGAGAAGTAGAGACATGTCGAACGGAGGTGACGATGGCTAACTTTGGTGATGACAGTGCTAGGTTAGTCTGTTTGTCTCGACATAGTGGTCACATGCGTAGAAGCTAATTGTGAAGAATAAGTTTTGATATCATGATTTGGTACAAATAAATTGGAATCAGGGTTTGATAATTTGATATGCTTTTGAGTTTATTTTGATATAATGCATATACTAGGTAATGAATGGAAAAACATAAAATGAGATCCAGATATGAAACATGCACATTATTATATAATTTAGCGGACTCGAATTTTGTTGTATCATATGATAACCTTGGTTAATTAGATGATGAAAACCCTAATTTTATGCAATTCTACCTTAAGTGGGAAAATTTGGATTATAAACTATAGTTGGGCTATTATAAGCAATTTTGTGTAATGAGGCAAGGATAGTTATAAATAAGAGATTGATTTTATCAAGCAACTATGATTCTCATAATATTATGGTATTGCCAACACAATTAATATGTTACCTCTTGATAAGATTGAAACCAAATCCTAAAATGTTGTATTAATTGTATAAAGATCAATTTTAGACTAATATTCATATAATTATGATTATGGAGTCAAAATAAATGTTTTGGTGATAAGTTCATTCTTTTGGTTAGGTGATTAAGAGTTAGGATTTGATGAACAGTAAGGTGAGGATAACCTTTTTTTGTAGAAATTGAGGTGAGATTCTACCAATCTAGTACGTGCCTTGTGTAAGCTTACTCATTATTGTTGTGTAACCAATCAGTTGTTGTGGTACGCCCCTGTGAGGGTGAAACTTATTTTTATCCATGATTTGCATCTTGATTTTTAGATTCTGTGAATTGTTAAATACCTGGTTATTGTTTGTTGATTGACTCGTATACCCTTGTAAGGGTTTGATTCTTTGATTTTGTTTCTAATAAGAATTTAGTATGTCTATTTTGGCGCTAAGAACTTTCATTGCCTCATTTGATATCGTCCAGCTTGGATTTATTTTACTTGTCACCTATTTGGCCTTGTCAGCATATTTGAGTCATTCTATATTATTATTTGTTGCCTTGCTGGCATACTTGATTTCTTCTATACAGTGTATATGTACTCTTATCGTTAAATGATTATTAGTTGTACCGATAGATAGAGTTCTATATATGGGGCAAACATGTTAAGTAATGGGATGTTAATCCTTGCTGAGTGCATGGATAAGTTGTAAGCCTAGAACCCTTGAAATAATAGGGTGTTAATCCTTACTGAGTGCATAGATATGCTACAAGCCTAAACTCTTAGTTCAAATAACGGGACATGAATTCCTATTATGTGCATGGGATACTTCATAAGCCTGATGGAGGAACAAAGATAATTTGAAATGCATGTTCTGCTTGGATTACTTGAAACTACATGTTATGCTTGGATTTGTTTACTCTTACTTGTACTTTAGTCAAAGAGCAATAAGAATGGTATGATTTCTTAATCTAGATCAGGCTGATGGCCAGGCCTAACAAGTTGATGGAAATTTCTCCCAAACTGTGATTGATTGATATATTTATAACTGCCAAACAGAATTAGTTGAGATGACTAGGGCATTGAGCTAATGGTTACAACTCTCAACCTAGCATTACTAATAGCTTGAAACCTATTATTATCTTTATTCTAGTACATTTGTGTTTTAATCGTGTTACCATGTTAGTAAAATACTTTTTTGAATTACTAATTCCTCGACAGATCGTATATTATTTCACATTGTCCCTCACTGAGTCCATAAGACTCACTCTCCCATGTATTTCTTAAATATTTTGAAATTGGTATGAATAGTGAAAAACGAAGATTGACGACTTGCTCGAAAAAACTATTTTATGATAGGTATTTAGAGATCATTTGATGGTGACTATGGGACTTGAGGCTATGGATAGGATTGAACTCACTTGAAAGACCTTTGGCATATATATAATGTTGGCATGTAGTGTTATCTTAAGTTGAGATATACTATTATTTATGAGACTTTAGAATGTGAATATATGTCGCACTCCTTGTAGTAGTCCTTGGAGCTCAAAATTATGTTATTTTGGTTATACATATTGCGCACTCTGAAATGATCTTTTGGGTCAGTTCTAAGCTGCTATCACTTAAGTTGTTAAATTTTAGGTTGCTGTATAGCCTTATGAATTGAAATTGAATTTTGAAGGTGTGTTTTAGATTTAATTATTGTGAAAAAGATTAAAGTAGCACCTCAGCCTAATGCAGGGACCTCCTGAATGGGGTGCTACAAAGGAAGTATCAAAGCTTGAGTTTAGATAGCCCGAGTTATGTTAGGACATAATCGTAGGATATGAAATTTGTGGAGAGTAAATAATAAGCTTGACTTTGTAATTGCTTAAGATAGGAATGGGTTAAATAATACCTAGGTTATGTCAAGGTATGATTCTTAGAATGTGAAAATTTTGGGTAGAAAAATACAAGGGTTGATAGCAGAATTAAATGTCAAATTAAATAGTATATGAACTTTTAGGATGAGGCTCAACATTAAGGAAGTGGAAGGTTATGATCGAGGTGGCCAACAAGTGTATAACATCCTACTTTTAGTACGCTAGGTATATGGATGTATAGTTATTAGTGGGGATTATGGCATTTTGTAAGCAATATCTGTTAAGGCAAACATCCATGAGAGGATGACTATTTATGAATAAGTAGAATTTTACCATGATGAATTTGTTAGTTATGCTAAGTATTTTTGTTCAGATTTAAGAAAACTAAAAAGCATTGGTAATGATATTAGCTTTGCCATACCGCTCAATGATTTCAAATTAAGGAATATCATAAATCTAATTAGACTTGTAAGGATGGCATCACACAAGGAATCCCATATACTCCCTCCAGCTATAGTAGGTTAGCGAGGGGAGACCACCCGACAGATAGGTTAATGCCTAACGAGCTTCAATATAGAAGGAACCTATTCACCAACAACTACTACCAATCGAGGAAGTTTCACAGACCCCTTCGGTTGATCAATCTCTGGTAGGTCAACCAATAAACCCCAAGAATC
This sequence comes from Jacaranda copaia, assembly GCA_014898725.1. Classification (NCBI taxonomy): domain Eukaryota; kingdom Viridiplantae; phylum Streptophyta; class Magnoliopsida; order Lamiales; family Bignoniaceae; genus Jacaranda; species Jacaranda copaia. The sequence goes on from JACGDI010002136.1 coordinate 862,060, forward strand.
AAAAAAGGTAGAGGTTTACACAACATGGTCTACAATAGGGTGATGAAATAGGAAATGCTAACATGACTGAGGATCGAGTGTTAAAGCAATTTCTTCATTTCCAACCTTCATAATTTTTATGGGAATCAAATTATAGGGAAACAGAAGAATGGACTGACAACCTGGAAAATATATTTGAAACTTTACACTATCTAGTTGAGCAAAAGGTTTACTTCACTATATTCCTTCTAGGAGAACTGGTGCATAGTTGGTGAAAGATGATAGATCGCAGATGGATTGCTAAAGGAATTCATAGAACTTGGGAAAATTTTATCGGGGAATTTAAGTATAAATATATAATCCTTGTAGTCAAACAGATAAGAGAAAAAGAATTTATGGATCTAATATAGGGGACACAATTCGTTAGCTAATATGAAGCTACTTTTAGCTGGGTAATTTAGTATGCCCCTTATATACTAGAAGATGAAGATTGAGAAACCTACTAATTTGTGCAAGGATTTTGACTAAAACTTAGATGATGCCTAGCCACTTGTGACCTGCCAGGTTTCAATCAGGCAGTGAGTAAAGCACTACAGTTAGAATTAGAACTACAGGTGATCCAAAAAAATGTAGATAAGATCTAAAGGGGAGAATACATCCTGATTAGTAGGATAACCTAAAGAAGAAACCATTGAAACTGGAAATTAGAGGCCTTAATCAATGAACACACTATGTTGGTAGGGCTATAGGTTTGACTTAAAGGGTGGCACCAAAAAAATAGGAATTATATGGGAGATTTGGCCAGGAAAGGACTGAATAATAGAAGAAATAGGGTAGATGCGTGGGTTGTGTTAGTGATCATCACCTTGTGGGAGATTGCATTTGATAGAATTACCCAGCACCTATGAGGAAGGAAAACAACTGGCGGGAGCTAGTGGAAAATAGAAAGTTCAAGTTTATGCCTATACCTAGACTAGGAAGGATCCCAATGAAATGATTGTCGATAAGTGTAATCTACAAAGGTGAGCTTTGCAGAACTAATCCTAATGCATTATCTTGGTTGGGATAATCTAGAAGAGGATACCACAAAATGGAGATGTCTAATCGGTGTCAAAGAAGAGACATGAGATCTACCAGTGCATTCAACAGCAAGGAGAGAGGTTATAGAATGGATGAATGCAATGTGGCAGCAATTCCTACAATCGCTTCAACAACATGTTTAGCTGACTAGTCACGAGAGAGGCAAAGAACCTCCAAAGTTTGTAACTTTAACACACTTTCTTAAGTTTCACCCTTCAATGTTTACGGGTGAATCGGAACACCAAAAGGCAGAAACTTGGATTAGGGAGATTGAAGATATTTTTTAGATGTTAGGTTACCCAAATGACCTCAAACTTATATTTTCCATCTATCTATTGAAAGAAGCTCCAAGTCAATGGTAGACCTTGGTAAGTCAATGATGGGAGTATAAAAAGATACCTTATACTTAGGACAATTTCATATAGGAATTTGTGGATAGATTTATACTACATGAAGTAAGAGATGAGCAGAAACAAGAATTTGAAGGCCTTACGCAAGTAGATATGATAGTATGGCAATATGAAGTAAAACTCAATGGGTTAATTCGATATGCTTTATAGATTTTGTGAAAAGGGAAGTATAGGATTAAGAATTTGTTAAGGGTTAAGATTTGAGATATGATAAACCCTCATGCATTACGAGCAGTGTAACTTCATGGAAGCCTGGAAGAAGGCCTTGTGGGTGGAACAAGAACCCCTTAAGGTACATATAGAAGAAAGAAAGGACAAGAGAAGGAAAGCTTTCAAAATTGGAGTCGCTATAAGCAAGAAAAGTGGTTTAGGTAGGAAGTAGCAAAAGGTCCAATCTGTGACATCAAAAAAGATTTATGGCATGTCAAATCATGAGGGATCTAATGATTGGAAAGAGCCAAAAAGATACCTGTGATACGACAGCAGTTAACATTTCCTCTGAGATTACCTTAATAGCGAAAGGTCAACCTTAAGTGCTCAAAAAGATAAAGAAAAATAGGCAATTGAAGGTTCTAGTTAAGTCCTTGAATATTAGAAAATAGGCACAACTGTAGCTTTATAACTCAGATAAAATCTAGGAGAGCAACAGACGCATTGTTTATGAATATATTTAGTATGTTTATTTTTTGTGAACTTATAGCTAGCTATTTGGCAATGTATGACTTTCCATGAAATCTAGTTTGCTAAGTTTGACCTTAACTACTCCTTAATGTAAATATCATGTAAGTATGAACTCATAATGTTGTTTGTCTTTTGCTGCTATAATGGTTTTATGATCTTCTAAATAATAGCATGTTTTTTATTAGGGGAAAATTGAAGACCTTTTGGGTATAGAAATGACATGTGATGATGTGCATAAGGATTTCCTTATCGAAAAGAAGCATAGGATGTTCAGTGTTTTTATGGGATCCCCAAGAAAGTTTAAAACTTATTATTATGATAGTTTAATTTACTTTTGTTAAGCTTAATTGTGGAAATCAAAGAAAACTTTAAGTGATATCGGATAATAAAACCACAGACTATGGAATTTCTAGCCAACCTAGAAAATGAGGTAACACCATGTGCCTTAGTAAGAATGAATATGCTGGAGAACGAGAAAGTGACGGTTCTTAAGATCTTACTAAAATAAATGTCACTAGGGATTGGATGATGTTTATTGTGACAATAGAGATGAGTTAATGTTTAGTCAAGGTAATCTAAGAATAAGGCTCATAGATTCATCGCTATTAACTAAAGTTTTCAAGTCAAAGATGAGAATTTGAGGACTAGATGCCTTCGGGGGAATGGGAGTGTAACATCCCTAGAAATCATATTATAGGTGGTAGTTCACTTAAAATTTATTTCTATAAATTTTTATTAAAATTTATTTAATTTTGAAAGCTTTGGAAATTGAAACATAAATAGAGAAGATTCAATTAACCAACATCTTAAAGTTTTAGGGGTCAAACTAAAATAATTTTTTGTAAAAAAAGGGTTAAATTTAGGGTACTAATAAATTTTGGGGTTAATGTGAGGTACTAAAATATGGGCGGAACTAATCAAAGTCTAGGGGAAAGTTTTAGGAAGGATTTTGTGATTTTAGAGAGCTAAAAATATATATATGTTCCCCCCTCCCCTAAAATTTCTATTTACTTCTATGCAACCACCCTTCCTCATCCAATAACTCTTTTCGGTGAACAACAAAACCCAATATATTATACACCATTTTACTCCCCTTAGCACAAGGAACATGTTGATACTATTTTCTTCTGAAGCCAGCTAGTAGAGTGGCCAAAATCTTAGCTGGAAGTATTGGTCACAATGGAGGTAGTGGTCTCGATGTCATCAACAATGAAAGCTTCAATCTGAGCAATAGGTTATGTTAGGTTTAGCTCAAGGAGCATCCTAGTGCCTTCAATTTCATGAATTAGCCAGTGATGAAAAAGAATTATGTGTAATGGTGGGTGGCGACTAGAAGGTGGCCTAGTTTGATTTTTCGGGTAATTGGATAGTAATCTAATAGAAAATGGAAAAATTAAGCTAGGCATTTGGTGGTTGCTTGCATAGAGGCTAATTGTGAAGAATAAGTTCCAATATCAAAATTTAGTACAAATAAGTTGGAATCAAGGTTTGATATTCTAATAATGATTTTAAATTTATTTTGATATAATGCATGTGCTATGTAATGAACGGAAAAATACAAAATGAGACCTGGATATGAAGCATGCACATTGTTATATAAGTTGGTGAACCTGAATTTTGTTATATCATATATTAACCATGGTTAATTAGGGTAATTATGTGATGAAAACTCTAATTTTATGTAATTAAGCCTTAAGTGGGAAATTTTGGATTATAAATTGTAGTTGGGCCATTATAAGCTATTTTGTCTAATAAGGCAAAGATAGGCATAAATAGGAGTCTAATTTTATCAAGCAACTATAGTTCTCATAATATTATGGTATTGTCAATGCATTTAAAATATCTCCTCTTGATAAGATCAAAATCAAATCCTAAAATATTGTATTAATTGTATAACAATCAATTTTAGATTGCTATTTGTATAATTATGATTATGGAGTCAAAATAAGTGTTTTGATGATAAGCTCATTCTTTTGGTTAGGTGATAAAAAGCTTGGATTTGACGAACAATAAGGTAAGGGTAGCCTTTTTTCTATAGAAATTGAGGTGAGGTTCTACCAACGTAGCACTTGTTTTATGTGAGCTTACTTATTATTGTTGTGCCCATGTGAGGATTTGCTAATCGGGCACTTATTTTAACCAATCTTTTGTTGTGGCACACTCTTTTGAGGGTTAAATGTATTTTGGATTTGTGATTTGCATCTTAACTCTTGGATTCTATGAATTGTTAAGTCCTTAGTTGTTATCTATTGATTGACTCATATACCTTTATGAGGTTTGACTCCTTGATTTTGTTTCTAATGAGAATTTAGTATGTCTATTTTGGAGCAAAGAATGTTTGTTGCCTTTTTTGATATTATCCAACTTGAATTCGTTTTTCTTGTCACATGTTTGGCCTTGTCGGCATATTTGAGTCATGTTATTTGCTATTTGTTGCCTTGCAAGCATACTTGATTTCTTCTATACAGCGTATATTTAGCCTTGTTGTCAAATGAGACATTAATCCTTGCTAAGTGCATGGATAAGCTGTAAGCCCAAAACCCTTGAAATGATGGGATGTTAATCCTTGCTAAATGTATGGATAAGCCATAAGCCCGAAACTCTTGGTTTAAATAATAGGACATTAATTTTTATTGTGTGCATGGGATAAACCATAAGCCCGATGGAGGAATAAGGATAATCTAAAGTGCATGTTTTGCTTGGATTACTTGAAACTGCATGTGATTCTTGGGCTTGTTTACTCTCACCCTCCCATGTACTTATTAAATGTTTTCAGAAAGGTATAAATAATGAAGAATGAGGGTTGATGGCTTACTTGGAAAGACTATTTTATGATTAATGTTTTAATATCATTTGATGGTGACTATGGGATTTGAGACTATAGATGAGACTGAACTCAGTTGGAAGACCTTTGGCATGCATATGATGTTGGTATGTAGTGTTATCTTAAGTTGAGATATGTCATTATTTATGAGACTTTAGAATGTGAATATATGTCACACTCCTTGTAGTGTTCCTTGGAGTTTGAAATTATGTTGCTTGTAGTTGTACCTATTGCACACTCTGAAATGTTCTTTTGGGTCAATGCTAAGTTGCTATCACTAACGTTGTTAAATTTGGATTGTTGTGCAGCTTTATGAATTGAAATTGAATTTTGAAGATGCGATTTGGATTTGAATTATTGTAGAAAAGATTGGAGTTACACCTTGGCTCAAAGCCAACGCCTCGTAGATGGGGTGCTATAAAAATATTAGTAATACAAGATATATTTATTAATAAAATAAAAACATACTAAATTATACATGAGCTTCTGAACCTGGAGCTTAGATAGTGTTTCGAGATCAGCTAGAATTGAGGCCAAGTTTGATTCAAATCAACTCAAATTCAAACTATTTCAAGTTTGAATTGAGCTCGGTTGACCATAACTTGTTGAACTCATAAGTTGAATCAACTCATTTACACTCCTATGCACAATTAAGTAAATTAGCACAATATTTGTAAAATGGTAATATCGAAGTTACACTTATATTATGGTAGCCATGTGTATATTCATTGTGTCTTAAAATATAAGACTTATCATGTCAATATCTAATCATGTTGTGTTTATATTGTTGTGGCTAGATTTGTGCACCCTAAAATATATATGGCTGAGGAAGATGGCCTTTGAAATTTTATATTCAAGAATAGGATAGTTATTAATTGCTAATCATATCAAGAAACATTAACTTTGATATAAATTGAACAACCCCAAACTCAGACATAAATATAATATCAATTTCTTACATAGTTCCAAGATCATTGACCCCTAATCTCAAAATAATCCATGGCCACCATTCTAGAGCATTCCAAATCTCCCCACTGCAAGACTCCATGCTAGAGTTTTCACTTTTGATAGTATTCTTCAATATGATATAGTATGATTTCCCCTATTCTTATCTTATTTATTGGACACTATTGTTCCCCATCTTAAAACTTCACTGTCCCTCACTCTCACCCATTTTCTCCCACTTATTAGAAATATCAATCATTTTTTAACCCCTAGAGATAAACCCATCTTACATTATAAATATAGGAATTCAGTTTCTTGTATAGTTTCTAAATCTAACTCTAATTTCAATGACCTCGTTGGAAATCATCTTTGGGTTTATGATGAATTCCATGCTTTTGCTCATTATCTTCCCCCAGCGACTAGTTTAGAAAAATTGATTACTTGCCTTATTTTATCCTTCCAAGTAACAATTGTCCCTTGACAAGACTTATGCATCAGCTTTATAACTTATCACGTTGTTGTCGATGTAAGTGTAATTATGTCTTTCATCCAAGCCCAGGCACATATCAATCGTAGCAAATCCTATAAAGAAGTACTTAATTCTAGTGCTCTATTGACACAAGGTAATTGTTTGGTATTTTATGATAGAAAAACTGTGACAAATCTTACCAGATTGGATTCCATATATTAGGACGTGATTGTGGAGTTTTATTCTTCGGTGGGGCCACCACCAATGAAATTCTCAATCAACAAGCTCCAGGCAACATTTATTTTGAAGAATGATGAAATTCAAAAACCAAAGAATTTAAGAATTATATGTAGCAAAATTTAGGAAATATATATTGTGAAAATTATCACTAATGACATATCTATTAAATGATCATAATTTTTATTTAATAAATAAAAAAACCTCTTAAGTTACAATAACTTTTGTTTTGTCACAATATGGTTTATTAATGACAAAGACTAGTGTTTTAGGTTGTAATTATTATAATTCTCATTATGGGATATTACCACAAGGTAATCTTGGCTTGTCTAGAATTATGGGAGTTTACCATCATTTATGCTAATATAATTTTTATGTTTGATATTGTAGATATCCAAAGGTCATGTGGATTGCTTTGTTTGTCCAACAAAAGGAGCTTCGATCATTTTTCCTTTTAAACAACATCACAAGTAGGTAGATTCTCTAATCTACTAGCATTTAGTGGTTTGAGGGCTACTAACTTGTTCATCTTATTCTTGGAAATATGTCCAAGTCATCTTGCATGCCAAAGGTATGCATTTTCTAGGTTATGTAACGTTTTTTATTGTTTTTGTTGAATGTGCATTAGTGATAGTGGATAATCTAAAATGTATAATCATTTATATATTATACCATTAGCACTTATGTATATAGTAATAAGGATTTAGTACAAACTTTAGAATCTCTTAAGTCTAACTAAACTTATGCCTTTGGCTTTAGTCGCAACTCTTACTCCTTTGCTAAAGTGATAGATCATGTCCTTATCACTAAGATTTATTCTTTTTCCATTAATTACAAAGATTAGAACAACATGTGGTATCAAATACCTATGAAGAAGAATTTATCCTTAGATGCACTTCAATAAACAACTTATCCTTCACTAAGGTTACAAGGTTTTCCCAGTACTTAAGCTTCTAATGACCCAATATGCCATAATAGAAACAAACTGCAACTTTATTCTCCTTAATTATCCTCTTGGATGCTTTAAATGTTTGTTTCCTTTTGGAAAAAGAATCATTCTTCTTATCAACCCCTTTCTATTTACCTTTTGGGCCTTTAGAATGGGAGTCAGAAGTAATTATTAGAGGTTTGTCATTTTCATATTTGTCTCCACATTGGCCTATACTTTGGTCAAATAAACTCGACAAGGATCGAAGGATCAAATCCCCTCAGAAAACATTGTCCACTACTACGTCGAAGTTGAAGAGCCTCTTAACAAGCTTAATCATCTATAGATTATAGTCGAGGGCATATGACCCCTCTACTATCCTAGCTTGAAAAATCTTCTTTGACTACATGAACCTCTCATACCTTGTTTTGCTATACAAATCTTGCAAGGAATTAATAGAGGTATGATTCATGTGTTTATGAGACTTTTGAAGTTCATAGATGCCATCATGAGACTATGGGATAGAAAGTTATCCTTAACCCAATTTGTGAACATTTCACGTGTCTCATGATCCACATTAATTCCTATAGGATTCGAAGCACCTTGATATAGGACATATGTTTGTTTCATGGAATCTAGAATGATTTTGAAGTTTAGTCAGTTGTGGTAGTTCGCCCAGGTTAGTTTATTGATTTCCAAAATGATGCTTAGGGGATTTTTAGCCATTCTTGATTTTTGCAAATCTACATAAGTGAAGAACAAAACATAAGTATGTGATTGAATTTGATATTAAAGACGTAAGTATGGTCTTTCAAGCATATTTGCTCCCATTATTTTATCAAATTCCTTACCTCAACATTTTCTAGTAAGAATCATGGTCCAAAGGCATCACCTGTGGACCCATGACTTGTGAGACATCCACTAATGATCTAAAAGTAGGTAACTATTACCAATTGCATCTCTATCTAATCCTTGTCATGTTTTGTCTCACTTTTCATATGTTTATGGCTTATGCAACATCTATACTACTAGGTGTTAAGTTGGACCTACCAATTAATCTTTAATTATAAATTGAACTCTAATCATTCCATGACTCATGAGATAATATCATAGCAAATTTTAAATGAAAGTGCATCTTTTGTCGAGGTAGTGATCAAAGCTTTTCTCTAACAGTGTGTCCCACAACTCGTGAGTTGACACAAAATTAGGGTAGCATCCTAGGTTACTTACCTATCGATAGAAGGCTTGGATTAGTTAAAATGATATTTAATTTTATCCAACTTGGCTTAATATTTTTCTTAAACTTAAACTTTTCTAAGTTGAAGGATTTTCTTGCTTGGAAGATCTTATCATTTTTTATGGTTGCTTATTTAGGTTATCTATCCTAACTATGAATCTCATACATCAATAGGATAAAAAAAACATAAATAAGTAAATAAACCTAGCATGCATTCAAGGTTGGGATGACCATAAGTCTTAACTAAGTGCTGTACTTAGAACCATAGGTACATTACTTATTTGATATTAGATGGGTTAATTAAATTAATAAGTCCTATCTATTACATGAATATATCTCATAAATTTATAGATCTTAAAGCCTTTTTTATCTTTTTGGCCTTCTTGCAATAAATTACAAGAGAAAAGAAAACCTCACTTCTACATTTCTACTCTCATAACATTGCAAAGTAAAAATCAAGAGGCATGCAAACCTCATCTAATACAACTCATTCAATTAACAATGAACGTTAATAAAACTAAATGAAAAGCTCATGTTCATCCCTATTCATCCATCATATATTCAACAATTAAATGAACAATAGCTAAATTAACATTGTATCCATCAATTAAGTGCTTATCACATAAACAATTAATTTAAGGCAAAATAAAGCATAACTTTTAAGTTTCTCAATTTTGCACAAACTTGAAGTGCATACTTAAATTTGATTATAAAAGCAAGCAAAAATGTCCGACATTGTCTTGAGCACTTGTACAACAATTGTGTGTAAAAAAATGTACAAAAAAAATCATGTTTAAGAAGGAACAAATGCACAAAATAGCAAGACAGTCATACCATGGCAATCTTGTGCAAGTTGCTACCCATGTTACCCAGCCAAGGGCTGGCCAACTAGCAAGGGCTTCACCGTAAGCCATAGTAACCAATTAATAATTAGTCAACTAGTTTTATATCTCCAATAAACTTGATCACTTTAATTATCTAACTCCTTGTATAATTTTTTCAATCAAATAAGAGTGCTCTAGGCTTTTGTGTGTGATCCCTAAGGTTCACCAATCAACTAAACATAGGCTTATAACTCTTTATGATTTATTGAGTATTAAATATTTTGATTAATCTAAACTCTTTTAAACTAATCACTTTATCAAATAATCTCTATTAATTGAAGAGTACCCAATCTCCATAATTGATGTCTAGCTCAAGCCTATGGAGCCCAACCAACTAGATGAATTAATTAAAGGCTGAACCATTACCACTTACTATTGTCATGTAAATACGATCATCTTATTTTCTATCTCTCGAAAAAAGCCTAAGGCAAGATATTTACTAGCTCCCTAATAGATTCAATAACTATGTATCTATTTTTTATGTGTGATTCCTCATTAGGACCTCAACATTGGCAAAACTCCTTTTTTAAATTGTCACATCACCTTACACAAGAAATTTTGGAATTGATTATCTTAAAATATATAGGAGATCAATATGTTCTTCACAAAAGGGTGAAGCAGATCCTTTTTTGGAACTCAACAACCTTTATACTTTAGGTAGATTGTGCCCAAACTAAGCCTTGGATGACCTACTATGTGGTCAAAGTAAAATGAAAGCACAATGACCTAAATACTAGATTACTATAGAACCTCAAGTCAAAGAATTAATCATATGCACTATCATAAACTAAAGAATATGCCAATATCGATGTACTACTATGGGTACCTCATGGATTCGGTAAGCGAGTCTTTAGTGAACTTATTCTCTAACAAGCACTCACTAGCATGCATCTATGTTTAACATAAATTACCTATGAAGTAGGTCAATATCCAATTCCTTGGAGAATGCATCATTAGTACATGTCTATTCAAATCTTAGATGCCCTGTCTCGTAATATTCTTTGACTTGAAATATTTTAAAATCATGACCACAGAGACTTGTTTCATGATCACCATCATATATATAACCAAGTCCCATAGTCTTGTAAGATTTAAGGGCTTCAACCAAATACATATGAAGAAATCACAGACATATAAGATAAAGATTGTTATTTTATGGAATGTCATTTAATTAAAATTGTATTACAAAATGGACTAGTTTCACACACTGATCTAATTAGTTGGTAGGGTACCATTCCAATAATAAGGAGATAAGGGGTCTCCTTGCTGGGTACACCATTGAGGATGAAAGAATCCAAATCGCTTTCCATTAAGAAGCCTTAAATAAGAAATAGTAGTGATATACCTCATAATAATATCAATAAATCTAGAAGAAAAACCAATTTTATGTAAAACAACATTGAGGAAAGACCACTTAACCTTATTATAAGCTTTACTCATATCTAGTTTCACATCTATACACCTTTGTTATCCCTTACTCATATTTTTTAGGAAAATATTAATTTCATAGGCAACCTATACATTATTAATGATGAGTCTAGAGGGCGCAATAACACACTGAGAATTAGAAATAATGGAATAAAAAAGGTGCTAAAGTTGATTGTAATAGTCCTAGAAATAATTTTAGACATGAAATTACATAAACTAATAGGACAAAACTGATTCATGGTTTTTGACTTTAGGCAATCTGGAATCAAAATAATATGAGTATAATTAAATTTTGAAACACCCACTCTATGATTCAAAAAAGTAAGAGCATAGTTAGCAATATCAAGGCTTACAATATTCTAAATTTTTGATAAAAATCAATCAGCATACTATCAGGGCCAAACAACTTGAGAAGAGACATTTAGGATAAAGCTTAATAAACATCTTTAGTAGTGAATTACTTAAAGATTTCCTCATTCATGTTTTACTCCATTTGGGAATCAATCAAGTCTAGAATATTGTCACGAGAAATAGTAGGAAGATCTCTAGATTGGAATAATTTGTGAAAATAGTTTAGAACTATTGACTCCATTTGTTATGAAGTACTAGACCAATGGCCATAATCAACTTTCAATCCAACAACTCAATTAAATTGATACGAGTTGTTTCTTTAGAATGGAAAAATTTAGTATTCATATCACCATCTTTTAGCTAATTTGATTTGAATCTTTGTTGCCACATAATTTCCTATCTATCTAATAATTTTTCCAATTGTTGTTTTAGATTATGCACTTCAAGTTGTGAGTTCTCAATACAATTTTCACTACTCTAAGCTTTCAAATGGTTAATATTTTTCCTTACATGGCCAAATAAAACATAACTCCATTTTAGCAATTTAATTCAATAGTTTGAATTTCTTCACCAAACTTTGAGATGCAACTCATGCCTTGAACAGTTGCCCATACTTGCTCAATAAACTTAACACAATTAGAAGACTAGAACTACATTGCCTTGAAATAGAACTGACACTTCTTGGAAGTATGAATATGTGAAGAAAAATAGGTATGTTCAAGCAAGAGTGCTTGGTGATTAGAGGTGTGACAAAAAACATGCTAGGCTTGGTGTGGTGAAAACTAAGCAATCAAATTAGTAATAGCACAAAATCTATCTAATCTTTCTCTAATCATATGAGGTGACACCCGATTATTGCAATAAGTAAATGGGATACTAGTCAAGCTAAGATCATGAAGGCTAGCAGATGAATGAATAGATCAAAAAGCTTATAAACACCAATTAGGTACTACTATACCACCTTATTTCTCATTACGTTGTACAGTTATATTAAAATCACCACAACAAAACTATGGAAATTAGATTGTTTACTAAGTTGAACTAGATGATCCTATGAAAGGCTTTGCTAGCTTACAACTGGATTCCTATAAAAGCTTTCAAATCTGCATTGGTGGTTGTTAGAGTCATCATAGACCATAGCATCAATGTGAGTTCTTGAGTAACTAAGAATAATAACTTTGATGTTTTTCTTCTAAAGAAATCTTAAACCTCATGATATACTGGAAGATGCAAAGAACACACCAAACAATCAAAGTTGACATGAATGCATTCCATATGTTGAACTAAAACTTTTGTTTCCATGAGGAAAATAAGCTGGTTGTGTTGTTGGATAAGTTCTCTAAGTCCTCAAACTGACCAAGGATAACTCCCAAACAGTAGTCATACCAAGATAAGTATGTCATGGTAAACAGTGGGGCTTGGAAACAGCCTCTGTCCATAGACTAGGAGCAAATTCATGGTATATGAAATAGCATGAAATTATTTAGTAGTGCGCACACCCATTTGGTGGGAATCAAAATTCTCATTCCTTAAAGGCTTTAATTTAGTTTGCAAGGAATATCCTTTTAAAGGTGGAGACATAGATGAAAGAGGACAATTTAAACTAATGGTGACATAAGCAAGTACATCCTCAATGGACAGTAGAACCTCAAATAAGTTGGTTGTGTAAATATTTGCATGTTGTGGAGCAACATAATGAGCATTTGTGTCAATAATGTGTTCTATAACATCAACATAACATTGCATAGGTTGCAGCACCTTACTTTTAGTATCTAATTTTTTATTTTTTGCTGGTGGAGTGGAATGATGTAAATTAGACATTTGGTGACTCACGTTTGGGGGATTCTGTCCAAATGATTCAAAGATTACACAACCTCAAATAGTTGGTGATTGAATATGACAATGAAGATTTATATGTGTACCACCAAGCTCCACACTATATCATCCGATGTGTTGGTAAAGGATGACCAATTTGTTTAATATCTTGTCTACATTTTGTTGTAGGAGCATGTAACTAACTACAAAATTGAATCTCCTTTTAAGAATCAATGTCCAAGAAGTATCGTTGGTCACAATCATTCATTATATAATTGAGAATGTGATAGATGTAACAAAAGTTTGGCAACTGTTCATATTAAAAAGAAATCCTTGTTTGGATACCTAGAGACATGGTGATATGTGTCACTAAAGGTAAATGTTTACATACACTAAGACGATCCCAAATTTGTAGAAAATTTGGAATATAACTGCTAGTAGATAAGACATCTACATCAAGAAACTACCTAATTTTATTCCCTATGCACTTAGTAATATTCATTGTGTATTTGTGCATTGGTAATCCTAGCATATGAACATGAAACTCACACTAATCCAAATTGATCAATAGAGGATCTTTGCTAGCTGCAAATAGGATAACAGAAGTAAGCAGTTATCAAATGACCAAGGACTCCTATGAAGCACTCTTTCCTCATCTTGGACATGGTGAAAAATAAAAAGCATTCAGCCTTAACCAAGTTTTCTCTCCTCCTTGCCTTTATCAAGACTGAAAATTGGACACATTGTATATCGAAAAGCTTCAAAATTAATGGTTTCTGAGTGAGTAATTTTCCCACCAATACCAGTTCAAAGTTCAGATCGTGGGAAGACCATGTGTCATCTAGAATTAGTAAGCACGTCTTTTCCATATCAGTTAGAATGAGGGAATCAAGAAGATAGTTCCCTATTGTTTCTATGGCCAAAAGAATGTAGAACCGTTTAGTAAACCTAAACAAAGAACTTGGATCCTGATGAAATCCTGTAAAGAAGGAGACACACAAAAAGACAATGAATGGAAATTAGAAATAAAAAAAAAAACAAACAAGATAGGAAGAAAGAAGAAAGTCAAGATAAAATGATAATGGACAATGGTAGACTTGAAATTCAACTGGAAAAAAGAAAAAAAAAAGATTGAACCTGTAAAGGCACATAAAATATGAATATCTAAAATAGATCTCCAAACACAAACAAAGAAGTTGAGAATTAGATGTTCCTAAAGATAATATGAATGATAACAAATATCACTGTGATCATCCCACAGCTCCCACGAAGAAGATAATAACACTTATGGAGAAAACCATATCAAATGAGTCATTGGATGTGGGAGCATGATTGAAAAACCAAAATAATATAACATGTCAATAACTAGTATGATATATAAGATCTACTTACTAAGTGGATAATGTTTGGAAAGTTGATCATATCTCAAACCAGCCCATATTCCATACATTTCTTGTAGAGCATCCTCCATTTGATAACCTCTGAATAAAACTATCATGCCAAAAAGAAAAAGAAAAAATGGCTTGATAATAGTAAAGATAAAAAATATATGAAGATGCTAACAATATTACAAAGGAGGTTAAAGATGGCTATGGAGAATGCTTTCATTTACCTTTGGCCGAAGTACTTGTTGAATTTGCATGGATTAGTGTTTGGAAATGACTGTGTTCGAATTGAAATGGAAAAACGAGTGTGGTAAAACGGGTGATACAATATTTGGGGAGAATTGGTAATTTATCAAGTGACTAGTAAAGTGAAAATGCTCTTGTTCTATATGCTCTCAGTATAGACACATCATGGATGTATACATTGACGCTAAAGTTGGTAACATTTGTACACATTCGTGATAAACATAATTGTTAAGGTGCCAAAAAATGCATATTTTATTACCAAGGAAAGAGTTGTATAGATGTGATACGGAATATGGAATATGCACCAAAATACTAATATAGTATGAGCATTTTACGCATGCATATGCAATAATGTATGTAAGAAATCACTTAGGCATCAATCCATTAAATAGGCACCAAAGTTAGGAACCTTCAAATATTTAGATCTAAATTGATTTTGGGGGGTTTCTTGGTAATTTTATTTTGCAATTTGAAAGAGATATTAGTTAGTTAGTAGGTAAATTAGCTTAAAGAGATTAAGAATCTCTTCTCTCACCTTAAAATTTGAATAGACCCTAATCTTTGCTACATTATAGGCTTGGCTTGGGCTCGAAGCTAATGTGCTCTGGCCTGATCGCCATAATTACAAACAGTAGATTGTTTGCCACTAGAATAACTATTAGATCTTATTAGTTGGAATCAAAAGTGGCCTTTAAAGATATTACAACCAACACAACTTATTCAAACTAGCAATTTATTTATTTTTTGTATAATGTAAGTTTGCTTTAATAATTTTAATATATTTATTTTAATTTTTCTATAAATAAGAAATAATTAGTTATGATAAAATAATACTTGCAGGTATAAAATTAAGTAAGTTATAAATGGTGGTTATTATTAAATTGAGAAGAAGAAGAAGAAGAAGTAGTGAGGGCATTTTAGACAAATCATTTGAATAAACACAAAAAAGTGGTAGATGCTTTATTAATAACTAGTAATTTTGGTACATTCAATGCATGCATGTGTTGAAATTTTTATAATATAAAATAAATAAAAATACTTATTGTCCATGTGATATTAATGTTTTAATAATTTTATATATTTATATAATTTTTTCCATAAATAATAATAATAAGAATATGATAAAATTATAATTATAAGTTATAAAATAATGAATTATAAATGATAGTTATTACAAAGTTGTAGGTTTAACAACCAAGTTATTAGATGCCCATCTAAGCCAGCCCCATTGTCCGGTTTGCTTTAATCATTAATATTATATCATCGGTCATTCATCAACTTGGTATTTTAAAAAGAGCAAAGCTTGCAAGAGATAATTAATGCTATTATATATATATATATATTGAGTTTGAGTTCAGAGTGGACCACCTGCACCGATTTATCATATTTCGAGGATTAATTCAAAGCCCCTTTTGGGAGTGTGTGTGTGTATATATATATTTGAAATTAAAATGGTTTTGCAAGTGTGTTCAGTGGGAGCCTCGTCCTTCTTCAGGAAATGCAAGATGAACGAACATGAGTGTGTGGAAATCATGCAAATGCTAAATTATAGCTATTAGTGTAATCTGTTTGTGAAACGGCTCAATGAATGACATATATATAGGGGAAAATTTAGAAAATTTTACTACTTAAATATACAGGATATATTTGCTTTTCATTTATAAAACCATTATTTTCAAGTACACACTTATGTTTCAATTAGAACCCACATTCTGTTAACTTAAAAAATAATTAAAATTTTCTAATTAATTAAACAATTATTTCTTCTTATTTTATTTTTATAAAGTCGTCATGGGTCAACCTGCTACAAGATTAAATAATAATATTTATCTCAATATAAATTTATTTAATTGATATAAAAATGATGCGGTCCACAATAAATTAAAATATGATTTCTTTTATCACTCTTGTACTAAAATTATATTTTCAATCCCATAAAATGGCATTTATGCCCATAAGCTTTTAAAAAATAATGAAAAATAAATTCCTATATATATAAATATGTCCTAAACTATTTAAAAATATTGAAGTACATGCCCAATGCCCAAATTGTTCCATCAATACATTATTCATCACTGTAGAAGCCACTATTATTAAATTGCAATACCCTTTCAAACTTTCAAGCACCGAATACCAACTTAGCTAAACAATCATCGTTAGCCCTAGCTATCAAGAAACACTCTTCAAAGTCCAAAGTCTACCATGGAAAAAGCCACACAATGTAATGTTCCACCATCACCCCACAACATAGCCTTACTATCTCCTCCAGGGTTCTTAACCCATTTAATTGCATTCATTGAACTTGCCAAGAAACTCATTTTCCTAAACAACTACACCATCACACGCATCATCCCAGATGATGGTTCCCTTATGAAACCACAGTAGCTCTTCTCCAAGGTCTTCCTACCACAATCAACCCTATTTTTCTCCCTCCAGTATCCACAAACGACCTACCACAGCATGCCAATGCCCAAATGCTGCTACCAATTCGCCTAATCGAATCACTTGCAGTTGTTCGTGACATGTTGTCTTTGCTAGGAGAGAAGGGCACTTCGACTTCTGCTCTTGTTATGGATTTTTTTGCTCCATATGCAATAGTATAGCAGGAGAATTTAGAATCCTAGCATATATTTTCTACCTTGCAGCAGCCAATGATTTGTCACTGTCCATTGATTTTCCCAAGCTGGATGAATCTTGCACATTGGAGTTTTGAGATTTGCTGGACCCAATCAAGTTGCTGGGTTCTATAGTATTAAGGCCAAAGGATTTGCCTGATTCAATGCATGATAAGAGCAGTGAAGTCCATAAATGAATGATTGATCTATCCAAGAAGTATCTTCTAGCTGACGGGATCCTTGTGAATAGCTTCCTAGAATTGGAATCTGAAGCTTTTTAGTACTTAGAATGACAGTTTCCCACTATGCCCCCTATTTATCTTGTTGGGCCTCTGATCCACACAGGCCTAGTAATAGAATCAGAACGAGGGTCTGAGTGTCTAAAATGGCTGAATGATCAACCACCTAAATCTATAATTTTAATTTCATTCGGCAGTAGGGAGACTTTATCAGCTATGCAATTTAATGAATTAGCTTTAGGCCTGGAAATGAGCAAGCAGAGGTTTCTTTGGGTGGTGAGAATCTCTCAAGAAAACATTATGGCCACTTATTTAAACACTAAAAGTAATATAAAGGATCCTTTAGACTTTCTACCGAAAGGCCCATGGGCTCCTCAGATTCAAGTGTTAAGCCACAGCTCGACAGGTGGATTCTTGACATACTGTGGATGGAATTTGATATTGGAAATTATGGTTTTTGGAATGCCTTTGATCACATGGCCGCTTTGCTTTGAACAAAAGATGAACACAGTGTTTCTGACAGATAGGCTCAAGGCTGCAATGAGGGTTAAAGAGAGTGAAAATGGGATTGTGGAGAAAGGCCATGTTTCAAAAGTGGTGAAAGTTCTAATGCAAGGTAAAGAAGGAAAGAAAATTTTGAAAAGGATGATGGATATTAAGATTGTTGCTAGAAATGTTCTGAGCTAAGAGGGATCTTCTACACAGGTACTAGCTCATGCTATAAAAAAATGGATGAATGGAAAGTGAAAATTCCCTCTTGTTCTTTATTTTCTTTTATTTTTATTTTTTTGGGAAAAAGGACATTAAATTCATCCAAATCTATGTTGGAGGACATTAAATTTGTCCAAATCGCTTTTTCTTTTTTTTGGTGATTGGCCCTTTTTTGGGTGTTGTTACCATGTTTTCTGTTGTGCAATGCAATCACATTCACTTTCAACTAGTTTTGAGCTCATATGTTGCATTGGGTAATATTGTAAAGTTTAAATTTTATTATTGATATAAGAGTGCCCAATAGGCCCAACCAAAGAGCTATTGACCTATGTATGATAGGCAAAGCCCATGTTAGGATGAAAGCCTAAGCTTGCTATTGACCTTTTTCGATCTCCCAAACTCAGTTTGCACTCGTGCCCTCAGCATCATTGGTTCCACTCGGCCAGGGCACATGTTGAATGAATGAGGTCGACTAACCCCACAGAAATGTAAACAATTCATATTTTAACTTAGACGTCGACCTGATAGGTTGACTTGCTGTAGAATCCCTTCTTTGCCTCATTTAATGCTCTAGCAGACGGCATGGCATGCCTTCGCATTAATGGCGCATACCACTTTAAAACTGCCTATCCTACTATGCTAGGTAGGAGGAGCACTACCTTTGTGCACTATCCTACCTATGAAAGTTGGTGATAAAGCCACTTGGAATTGTACTCAAATGTGAGAAGACCTAGTACCCCTCATATAGGGACAAGAGCTCTTTCTGCACTTCAACGGATTCTTAGACATATCAACTATCCAAAGAAGGCTATAAATACCTCATTGCTAGCCTTTCACAAATATGTCATTCTTCACTAAAAGCCCTCACTCTATTGCTCAATTTTTTGGCTGATCATGTACTGATTTGAGTGTCAGAGTGCTTTAGCCGAGATTATTCGGCTAGCCTAATGTTTGCTAGTGATTATAGAACTCAACCCAGTTACATTGAAAGCTCACTCACTTAACCAGGTAAGTTGATTATCAATAACCAAGCTCAAACTAGTAAATACAGTTTTCGCCCTTACCATTTGGTGCTGTCTATGGAAATGAGAGTTTGCAATTGTGAAATGGTTAACACTAGGTAAGCTGCTTGAGAGAGAAAGAGGAGAATAGTTGGTCCCCAACATCTCATCCTCGACCTTAGCAAGAGATTGATTTACTAGGGCTTAGCGCCCAACAGGAGCAATTCGTCACCTTGAGCATGACCCAACTAATGTAACTCTTAAGTGAGCAAATTTCTACGCAAATCTCTACCAACTTTCCACCGTCTTAAATCGTCATATGATCTAGCTAGGGCTAGTAGCTCATGCGATGCCCTAACCTACCCAGAGAGAAGAAAGACCTACTAGAGAGAAGAGAGGCCGAACAAACACCAAACAATCTCTACCTTGACGTAAAGAAAGCCTTAGGCACTTTTCAAGAGAGAAGTCCTGACAAAACCCTCAGAAGAAGGTCATAGATTCCATTAATCATAGCATTCAACCCATTCGAGCTCCGCAGTGCGATAGGGTCGAACGACTTAGGTTGATAGAGAGGAATGGGAAAAAATTTCTCACCAGGTCCAGCAGTTAAATCGAAGGCTTGAGGAGATTTTAAGGAGAAATACTAACAAGAATCTTCATGGCAATGGCACCTTTCATTTTTGTTAGAAGAAGGAGTTGCCTTTCATTTAGGAGATAATTGAGGAGCGCATTACTATCGATGCTAAAGTCTCCACAGTTTTCCTAGACATGAATTAACATCTCCTTCAGTTCAAGCACATGATGCAACTACATAGGCATAATGAATATATCCATGCTAAAATACTGGTGACCATGTTCTAGGGCATTGCACTCAATTAGTTTGTAAAATTTGAGCTAGTGTTAATTTACTCATATAACTAGCTATGCAATAAATTCTTGCACCAGTTTGCAGGTTGGTGAAAGGCGAAGTTCCCCCACATTCACCTACGCATTGTGAAGCAAAATGAAGGGGAATCCTTACAAGATTTCTTCACTAGGTACAATACACAAGTGCTAAAAATTAACAACCTAGGAATCAAATTTTTGATCAATGTGTTTTTCTTTGGCCTCAAACATAAGGAATGTGCCAATGTCTTGGTATGCGAACTACCTCGATCGATGAAGGAGCTACGCGACCTAGCAAAAAGGTACATAACAAGCTTAAATTTGCCAAGTCGGAGGTTAATAAAAAGAAGAACAAAGAGAAAGACGACCGACAGTCGAAGGAGGATCTTCAATCTCCTATTAAATGCTTCAATGATTATACCCTTCTCAATCTCCTAAAGAAGGAGGTACTATTTGCAATCTAGCAAAATAACCTTCTAAAAAAGCCCAAGAAGCTGACTAAAATTAAGGCTATGAGGAAGTTAAAGAAATACTATTATTTCCATAAGCAAAGAGGCCATGATACCTAAGACAACTTCAATTTGCATGATGAAATTGAAAGGCTGATTCAACAAGGCTCTCTCAAGAAGTATGTAGATAAAAGTGCCCGACCAGAAGCGGGCAAACTAACTGGACTTTCTGTAGAAAAAGGTCAATTTGCTCGAGGAGAGAAGACAAAGAGAAGAAACCTATCTAGGACTACTGTCAACCTATTTGAGGAGTTATTAAAATGATCGTAGGGTGTCCCATTGGAGGGAACTCCAAGTCTGCTAGGAGACAGACCCAAATGAGGCTCAAATTGACTAAATTTACTCCGGTTGAAATGGTTTTCTAGCTCTCCACTAGCGTAAAGCCTATTTTTTTCACTGAATTTGAACTTGCCTACCTCGAAAAAAATGTGGTTGAGCATAAAATCGAATGCCTCGTGGTGGTACCTATTATGATTGCTAATTTTGAAGTAAGGAAGGTCTTGGTTAATAATGATAGTTCTGTCAATATCATATTCTTGTCAATTTTAAAAAGAATAAATCTGGAGTAGCTAAATTTGAGCCTGTTCGCACACCCTTAGTTAGCTTCGGGGGGTCAAATATCATCTTGGAGGGCTCCATCAACTTGTCTACATCATTTAGGGAAGCCCTTAGTAGGAGAACCCTCATGATCAACTATTTGGTCATTGATGCCTAATTTGCCTACAATGTTATAATAGGCTAACCAACTCTGAATGAGTTCTAAGCTATTATCTCAACCTACCATATGAAAATTAAATTTTCAACTCCAGTTAGCATAAGTGAGCTCTTGTGCAACATTAAATAGGCATAGTACTGCTACACCATTTTGGTCGAGCCTATTGAGCAAAAAAGCTAACTATAACTAAAGCCTTTGGGGGATGCCCTTATAACAAAACCCATAGAGCGACAAGTGAGCAAGAAAAAATAACTAAAAGATACCATGTTTGAGCCAAATTGAGAGTTCAAAATAATCGAATTATAATCTTGAAACCTCGACAAGACTACTGGGATCGAAAATGACATGGGCCACCACATGGAGTATCTTATGGTTAATTTCCTACACAAAAATACCGACATATTTACACAAACAATATTTAACCTCCAAGGAATCGATCCCAATGTCATCGTCCACTGCCTCAATGTGGCCCCGTCGTAAAAGCTAGTAAAATAAAAAATGAGGACGTTCAATGCTGAGATATGACAGATCATCAAAGAAGAGGTCAACAAACTCTTAGATGCAGGTTATATTGTAGAAATTCAATACCCCTCTTGATTTTATAATGTTGTACTCATCCCCAAGAATAAGGAAAAATGGCGTAGGTGTAATAACTTTACCAATTTGAATAAAACTTGCTCTAAAGATCCTTACCCCTCGTCTCACATAGATTTGCTAGTTAATTATACTATTAGTTGTGAATTATTGAGTATGACATTTTTCAAAGCTATTATTAGATATTCATGGCACCCGAAGACTGGGATAAGACCTCTTTCATCATCCCCAATGAGGTTTACTTTTTTTTGTCATGCTTTTTAGGCTCAAAAATGCAGAAGCAACTTACCAAAGATTGATAAACTTTATGTTAAAAAATGAGATTGGAAAATCCATGGAAATGCACGTCAATGACATGATCATTAAGATGGAATAGACTAAGAACTATCTACTTGACCTGAACCATACATTTTCTATTCTGTAGGCATTCGACATAAAGTTAAAGCCTAACAAATGTACCTTCGGGATTCGAGGAGGCAAGTTCATGGGCTACATAATTAGTCAAAGAGACATTAAAGTAAATCCATAGAAAATCCAAGCACTTTTAGATGTTGCACTACCCTGAATGGTTAAGGACGTCCAACTTTTGAATGAGAGGATCATAGCTCTTGGTAGGTTCATTGCTCACTTGGTCAACAAGAGCCTACCCTTTTTTAAGATACTTAGAAATGCGAAGAAATTAAGTTTCCAACAGACTGAACGATATGACCAGGCTTTGGTCAAACTTAAGTAATATTTATTTTCGCCTCATATGTTTGCTAAACTAGAGTTAGGAGAAATTCTGCACACGTACCTAGCTATTTCTATGACCCTGATCAGTTCAGTTTTGGTCTTGACTAGGGATAGAAATCATTAATCTATCTATTATTGTAGCAAAGTATTATAAGGCCTAGAGCATAACTACCTTAAGATCGAGAACTTTGCCCTTACTTTGGTCACCGCAACTTGAAAACTATGACCATACTTTTAGTCCCATGCCATCACAGTATTGATAAACTAACCATTTAAATACGTGCTTTCAAAGCTAAGCACATCAGGAAGATTAACCAAGTAGGCCATTAAGTTGGGAGAATTCACTATCACATTTTAGCCCCGAACAGCCACGAAAGCGTAGATTTTAGCTGACTTCATCATCGAGCAACTCGACCTCATCAATCAAGATAGAGATACCTCTCTTATATAGACTTTTCATGTTGATAGGTTGGCAATCATTTCAGAAAAGGGCATAGTAATTTCATTCCATTCTCCACTAGTGGAGGAGTATAACTTTGCAATCAAGCTTGACTACTTGATCACCAATAATAAGGTTAAATATGAGGCCCTCATTGCAGGAATAAAGATGGCAATAGATCGTAGGGTCGAGTAGCTAGCGGCAATCATAGTTTCCCAGCTAGTTGCAGAATAGGTTGAGGGAAATTTTGATGCCAAGGATTCCACAGTGAGCCAATACTTAGCCAAAGTGAAAAGGCTACAGTAGTCATTCGAAAAATTCACCCTCAACCAGGTACTCCAATCGAAGAACGAGCATGTAGACACCCTATCTAAATTTGCTAGCTCAATAAGAAGGACTAGAGATAGGATAATAACATTTCTAGTTGCCAACAAACTAATAATAAGCACTCTCACCCATAATTTTATGGTGAATGTCAACGAAGCTCTTTCTTTCTGGCAGGATGTAATAAAGCTCTACTTGAGTTAGGGCATAGTTCCAAAAGATAAAATAAGGCACATAGGCTCAAAGGTAAAGTAGCTAAATTTGCTCTTAACAAACACGGTTAACTTTATAAGAGATCGGTCCCTGGATCACCTTCAAGGTGCTTAGATCCAGACCAAGCCCATGAGGTCTAATAAGATATCCACATAAGCATTTGTGGGAATCATTCTGGAGGCTGATCTTTAGCACATAAGGTTATTAGATATAGGTACTTTAGCCCACACAATTAAAAGATGCCGTAAACTTTGCTTGAAAGTCCCTATCTTGCCAAGTCTATTTGAGCATGCCACACCAACTTGCTACATAATGATAGATGTTCAAGTCGCATGGCCATTCGACTAGTGGGGGATCAACATAGTTGGTTCCCTGCCAAAGACATTGGGTCTGAGAAAATTCATCATTGTCACAGTTGAGTATTTCACTAAATAGGTTAAGGCAAAAGCAGTCCCAAGAATAATAAATGCAACTATTAAGAGCTTTATTTAGATGAACATTATCTACCATTTTGGCCATCCCAAGGTCCTATTCATAGACAACAAAACCTTATTTCAGAGCAAAAACACAAAATATTAGTGCAAATCTTTAAGGATCTGCCAACACTTCACTTTAGTCAAGAACCTACAAGTTCATGGCTAGATTTAGATAACAAATAGAACCAACCTTGACCACCTTAAAGCATGACTAGAAGGGATTGGGCCAAACTAGGCAAATGATCTCCCTAGAGTATTATAGGCATATAGAACCACCCCTCGAATAGCTATAAGTCACAGCCCTTATGCTTTGGTCTATGGTTCCAAAGTAGTGATCCCATCTAAATTGATATAATAATTCATTTCAACATAATTAGAAACACTTCTGAAAGAAAACTTGACTTGAAAACCATCGATGAGCTACTACAAAAAGCTTACAACATAATGCAACACTATAGATCAAAGATGGCAAAGCATCAAAACAAAGAAGTTCAACCCCACAGCTTCATAGTTGAGGATCATGTTCTCAAAAAAATAGAAGTGTCAAAGAATGTTGGTAAACTCGACCGAAAATGGGAGGGGCCCTACTCTATGGTCAAGGTATAGAAACATAATACATATTAACTGGCAGATATGAATGGCAACGAGCTCCCACTACCTTGAATGCTATAAATTTAAAGAAGTTTTATGTATGAAGAGACTCTGAGTCTCTGTTCTATTGAATCATGTAAACAAAGTTTTAACTTTTCTACAACTATTCACTTACACTACTAGAACATGTCCCTAACTAA
>JACGDI010002136.1:887302-927935 GCA_014898725.1 Jacaranda copaia
CTTTAGCTTGAAAAGATTCAAGCTATGCCTTTAGCATCTCCAAATCCTTCCTTTCTACAACTACTCGTGGTCAACCAGAGCTAGCTTCAACCTCTGATAAAAATGGTAGCCTAGCTAGCTTACCTAACAAATAAAAATTTTACATGAGTAAACTATGCTTGACTGGCAAATAACATTCAACAAAATATGTGAGTCAACTATACACTTACCATATTTATATGGTAGGCCAAGGCTCTGAGCGTAGTATCTTGGCTTAGATCCATGAACTTTCTATGGTCAAATGCAAACTATGCGGCCATCATCACTTTTAGTAGGGTAGCACCATTTGCCCCCCTCTAATAGCATCAAGAAAGAATTATGCACAACTATGTCTGACTTTATCCCGAATCAAGAAGACTGCAGCTTAGGAAATTGGAACAACACATCATCTCTACATTGCCTAAACAAATTGTAACTCAAGGGCTAACATAATGCTGCAGTTTTTCCCTTGCTCTCTCGACTGTAGTTCTCTTTTGAGCAGGACCTTTCTGTCTAGCCATTTATCTTTTACCTCGACTAACGGAGTTGCTGCCTATCAACACCATAGGTCAAGCAAGGGATGTAGATGGTGATGGTTGTGCAGTTTAGGATGATTGGGCCACAGCTAAAGTGGCCTCTCATCGAGCTGTCATAGCCTGACGGCATTCTTTATTTCTTTATGGTTGGGCTAAAATTCTTGCCTTGCATGGTTCATTATCTCTTTACGATATGCTAACACAAGAGGTAATAGAAAAATAAATGATTAAAACTAAACATAAAGATGCATGTAAATAAAAAAATTCACAAAATTAACAGCAACATCTACCTAGTCAAGCATCCGCTAGTAAATCCAGCTGGGCTGGTGATAAGCCAGCCAACACCAAATTCCTTTCATTCATAAGTACCAAGGCCTCCATCTAATGAAACTTGACTAAATCTAAGATGAAGGTATAGGCTAAGTTGAAGTTGAATTACCTAGCATTTTTATATAACCCATTCACTACCCCTTCGAAATATTGAACCCCCAAGCCCTTAAACATACAAAAAGTATTTTTTCCATTCCTAGATATGGGGAAAAGATAGTGTGATCAAAAGCTTCTGATGAGGTCTAGCAATGAAGGAATAAAAGCCCAACTTGTTGGTGCTATCTGACTTCTGGGACATCGAAAGGTGAAAAAAATTGGAGAAGTTCACAAAAGAAACTGGTTGGTTGAATAAATGCATGAGAATTGTGAAACTATATATGGTTGAGAAATAATTTGGTAACAACTGTGCTATACAGACCTCTAGACCTATTAGTAGGTTGACTATTGCTAAAGTAAGAGGGAATCTAAGGCCACACCTAAAAGCTTTCTCAAACATAGTAATGCACCCCTTGGGAGGTCAATGCATCCTATCTTGACGATCGGGGACTATTAACTCATACTCAAAAGGGATGTGATAAAGCTCTTCAATGTGTGCAAGGTTGATAGGAGTAATTTTTTATGCTATTTTTCTGCAATGATCTATGGTAAAAAGTCAGCCATGAGATATCAATACCTAACTCAGGCCAGCATCTTCTTGAGCAACAACGCATTCATTGCTTGAACTATTAGAGGTCAAGCTACTGGAGCTGCTATCATTCCAACCCTTCCTCAGAGTGGAGTTCAATTTGACATAGTAGCCTTACTATAACTTCCTTGGCTACCCACATCATCATACATATCCAACGTATGTAAGGAAGCGTTATGATTGAAATATGCTAGGAGAAAAACTTACACAGTCTCAAATAGACAACTTTATCACATTCCCTCGGGTATGAGTTGATCATCCCCAATCCCTCTTAGTTGTATTACTATATTAAAGAAAGCCTTTAAGTGTCAACATAAGTTCCCAAAAATCAAGTAGCATCAATGAGTCGAGTTTCTATTATCTTACCATTGGACCTCATTGTAAATTCCTTGTTACCCCCTTATTGTCCCATGGCCAAGAGTGGAAAAAATGATACCATTATGCTTAGGCGCTTGGTGGTTCAACATTCCTAAAGGTAATGGAGAGTACATGTCGAGATACTTGGGATCGTAACGTTGACCTGACTAAATACCTTCATCTAAGATTTTATTCAATTTGGCTAGATGAAAGCCTCAGGGTATATCAAGGAAAGAAATCTGGTGCTAGTGGGCTTATCACTAGCCCAATTAGATTTACTAATAAATGCTTGTCTAGGTTGATGGCATTGTTTATTTTCAAATTAATTTTGCTTTAACTTTCTGGTCGATTCTAATGCATATTGGTAGATCGAAAAGAGATCATGAATCAAACTTGACCTTAAGTTTCGGCCCATACACAAAGGAATTAGGATACAATCGTTCATCAAGAAACTGTATCTTGAGCTATGTTACTTGCTTTTGTGACTTCACTGGCTTGACCAATAGCTCCTTCAAATTAACTAACTTTAGGGCCAACTATTAGTCTAATTGTTAGCCAAAACAATCAATGGTTGAGCAGGTAGAATTACACAAAAAAAGACAGCTGCAGATAAGGAAAAATGTAAAATTGGGGCAACCGTTCCCCTAATTAGCTATGATATCTTTAGATGCTGAGATGATGACAAGCTATTTCAATTGGTCAACCTCCCATCTCGTTGGTTTAGGATAGACACGGCTATTCATAGTTCTATGTTCGTGATGATGGTAAGGTCAACTGGTTCCCCGCCACTAAAAATAATGATGACTAGGCTATTCATATCTAACTAGCAAAAGATAATAGAGCTAAGCCAAATGGGCATGCTAAAACCCATGGCTTACCATTCCAACATGGTAAGTTTCCAATCAAGTGAGCCTCACTCATCGTGTGTGTTCCTTTCTTTATTTTTTTTATTTCTGTATTAACCAAAACTTTGGATGCTGTAGGTATGCTAATTAGGCTACCATCTTTATAAAAGGTCAGAGCTAGTGCTTGACAACCATGATAGGCTCTAGCATGAGCATAATGAAGTAGATGTGATCAAGACTTAGCTTGAGTCTACTAAGTTGGAGATCAAATAGCTAAAAACATTACTACAAGATAGGGATGCTCAGTTGCTGATTATAATGGCCAAAAAGAGCTAGGTAGATAAGTTGTTGAAGAAAGTTAGGATAGAGGCAACGAAATATTATGATAATAGTAGAGCCCAAGGATATAAGAGTCCCTAATAATTCACTCTTCATGAATTTTCTAAGATGTTGCCTATCGTTCAACGAGAGGCAATGTAGTAGTTTATGTTGACCTCTATTTTCCAATATGCTAATGTCGTCTTCTCTGTTGATGATGACAAGGATGCCTTTGAGAAGGCTATTAAGCAGCTAGAATATCTTGGCTATCAAATATGACCTAAAAGCAATAAGTGCTTGAATTCAATGCTTGACGAGAAGTTGCAAATGTATCCTTTCCCCAATAATACTGCAATCATGGAGGGGCCCAACCTTGAAGGGTTTATTGCCATACCTGTGGTCGAGGTTGCAGTTGGCCATCTAGCTAGGCTTGACGAAGTGACTATCAAGTTTGACTTTGACTATGACATTGCTTTGGACA
The DNA here is from genome assembly GCA_014898725.1 of Jacaranda copaia. NCBI lineage: Eukaryota > Viridiplantae > Streptophyta > Magnoliopsida > Lamiales > Bignoniaceae > Jacaranda > Jacaranda copaia. The sequence continues at coordinate 890,873 of JACGDI010002136.1, forward strand.
TCATGGATGGCGAGGTCAATATAGCTATTTTTTCCCTCCATCTAGGTATTCTTTTTTAATTGATAAAGCGTGGCCATCTCGACTAGCCATTATGATCCAGCCATCACCTATGGGGGTGCTTACGCAAGAAATCAAATGTCTTGTGATTGTGGTTATGCTATCTAGTGATGAACTCAACTAGGCAATTGATAAGGGTACATGAGTTGCAAAAGTTAATGACGCCTCATCAAGTTGAATGCTTAGGATGTTATGTTTTTCTAATTTTGGATGCCCTAAATGGCACTTACTTTTGTAACATTTCTTTGTAAAGTTTGTAATCGAATGAGTGTTTTTGAATGAAAATGGCATTTTCTATTCATGAATGCATATCTATTTTATTTTCCTTTTAATGCTTTCGTTCTTATTGAACATCAATCATTAATAAACAAAAACATAAGCAATTCATTCTCACACAAGGATTCATATAAACTAATCCCCTGATGAAGGAATCAGCAAGTCTGCGGCCAATTTATAAGTTGATTGGTGTAAAAATAGCGTAGTTAAAGCAAAAAAACCTATTTTAAAATAGGTGTTGGGATATCTTCTATTGTCAATTGATATTCTTGATGATGAAACAAATAATCTTGGTGATCAATTTTGTCAATTCATTATGTCTCTCAATTTTGACTTTGACTATAGGGTTGCAAATTTAGTCAAATGCGTTCATAAACTTAGACTTGAAGTTGTAATTTGTTATTAAGAACAATTTGAGCTCGACCAAAGAGTCAACGTTGAATAATCAACTCATTTGTTTATTTGGGCTAAAATACCTTGATTTTGTGGCTTGAAGCTATTGTCGTAGTCGACCATAGGGTTGACTATAAATGATCAACTTGTTTATTTATTTGGGCTAAAATACCTTAATTTCAAGGCTCAAAATTAGCATTGTGGTCATCTACTAGGTCAACTATATACGATCAAGTCGTTCATTAGTTTGGGCTAAACACCTTAATTTGATGGTATGAGCAGTAGTTGTAGGATTGTAAGCAGCATTATTATTGTGAAAGATATTGTAGTACAGTGGAGAAGAGATATTAAGTCTCTTTACACGTAGAATTTTTTCAGATTCATTGCATTCCATGGTTAAGAAAGTTTGCTGCCAGTCATATTTGTAAGCTAGTACATATTGTGCTTTGCTACTTTGACTATCCAAAAAAGGCTATCCCATTTCGGATTGAGTTTCCCTATGTTCTTTGATACTTCAACCTTCTTAAGGACAAGGTCATCGACTTTGAAGCTTTCTGGATGGACTCACTTATTGTAATGTTATGCTATCTTTGGCCTGTATTGTTGCATTAATGTTTATGCTTGCTAACATAACTCATCAATTGTGTCTAAGTCAAATTCTCTTTTGAATATTTCTTGATTAGGTTATAGTAGATCGCACAAGCAGTATAATGTATTAGTTCTGTTGGAAAAATTACCTCTGATCTATAGAGTAAACTGTATAGACTATGGCTGGTAGCTATTTGAGGGGTGGTCGCATACACCAAATGGACGCCAAGGAGGTCATTTACCTAACTCATTTCAATTCCTACATGTTGAGCTTTGAGGTAATCAAGAATTGCTCTATTCATGACCTTCATTAGGCCATTAGCTTGAGGGTTTCCAATTGAGGTGAAACATTGTCAAATCTCAAGTCTTTCGCACTAGCTCTTAGTGTTTTTGCTCTAAAACTATGTTCTATTATTGGAAATTAATACTTTGGGTAAATCGAAATGAAAGATAATGTTTTTCCACATAAAATGTTTGATAGTCACATTAGTTATTTTTGGGACTATTTTTACTTCGACCTATTTTGTAAAGTACTTGATTGCAACAATCATGAGCTTCCTCTAGCCAATGGTTTTTGGGAAAGAACCAACTATGTCCAACCCATATTAGTTGAATGGCCATGTAATATGAACAAGCACCAATGGTATTGCACGTCGATAATGTATGCTTTAATGGAGCTAGCAAGAAGAGCACCTTTAGGCAAAGTCGATAGCATTTTTTAGCTTAGTTGGCCAAAAGTACCCATATCTAATAACTTTATGGACTAGAGATCATCCTCTAGAATGATTGTTGCAATGCCTGAATGGACCTCATGTAACACCTCACAAGCCTGCTCGAGTGTTAAACATCTTAGGGGTAGTTCAATAATTAATCTTCTATACAATTGGCTATGCTCGTCGAGGGAAAGTTTAGTTGCTCTACCTTTTGAGCCTACATGGTTAGACTTTATCTTTGGGAACTATTCTATCTTGCAAGTAAGCTTTTATCTTATCTTGCCAAGAGAAAAGTGCTTATTCGTTTTGCCCTACTAAGTTTTGGTTGGGAACATCTATGCTAGGTTTGTGGGAAACAAAAAATGTGATGGTTCTGTCTTTGGTCCCCTTTGTTGAGCTAGCAAACTTTGACAACATATCAACCCATTTATTCTCTAATTGATGGACTTAACTAAGAGTGAATTTTTTGAACTACTACTATATTCTCTTCACCTTGGCTAAATATTTGGTCATTGTGGTCTCTTTAGCCTCAAAGTTTTCTTTAACTTATTCTATGACTAGATGGGAATTGGTGATGGTTGCCACCTATTCGACTCCTCTATCTATGGCCATCTTCATGCTAATGAGGACAACCTCATATTCAGCTTCATTATTTGTGATAGGGTAGTCAAGTTTGACTATTAAGTCATATTTCTCTGCTTGTGGAGATCATAAAGAGATGCTAATTTCTTCTCTAAGAAAGTTGTGGACCTATAGATGTGCAAGGTCCAATGAGGGAGTCCTAGTTGCCATGATTGAGATGGTTAAGCCTTTATGTGATAAAGTCTACTAACATTTGGGCTTTGAAAGCAATTTAGGGCTGAAAAGTAATGTTGAACTCCCCTAACTTGATGGCCTATTTTATCAATTTTCCTAACAAGTCTAGTTTTAATAGGACTTGTTTCAGTAGTTAATTTGTTATAACGATAATGGAGTGAGATTGAAAGTATGACCCCAACTTCCTAGCTGCGATGACTAAAGTGAGAGTGAATATTTTGATCTCCAAGTAGTTGTGCTTGGGACCTTATAACACTTTGCAATAATAATACATAGGTCAATGGGTGCCTCTTGTGGTCGAAACTAAAACTGAACTGATAGCCACTGACAAGACTGCTAAATAGATGTGCAAAACTACTCCAACCTCAGGTTTGGCTTATATTAGGGGTGTTATGTGGTACTATTTTAGTTCAACCAAGGCTTGGTCAAATTATTCTATCTGCTAAAAGCCTGATTTCCTAGCATTTCCTAGGATTTTGAAAAACAATAAGCTCTTATTAGCTAGTCAAGCAATAAAATGCACTAATGCTATGATTGTCCTAACTAGGTGCTAGACATCCTTGATGGTTTGAGAAGGTGTAATATCTAAAATGGCTTGAATTGTTTGTAGATTTGCTTTGATATTTCTTTAACTGACCATGTAGCCTAAGAATTTACCTTATCTTACTCTGAACGTTCGCTTATTAGGGTTAAGCTTCATTCAAAATGCTCTTAATATTGAGAATGTATGATTAAGGTTAGTTAGATGATTTTTTGCTTTTTCTATTTTCACAGTCATATCATCGACATAGTTCATGGTCTTGTCGATCTTATTCTTAAACATAAAATTTAGAAGTCATTAATAAGTTGCCCCTACATTTTTAAGCCCAAAGGCATAACCATAAAATAATATACCTCGTTGGGGAAGACGGAAGAGGTCTTGCCCTTATCTTTAAGTGCCATGAAAATTTGGTAATAACTTTGAAATGCATCCATCACTCTCAACAAATCATAGCCAGCAGTAAAATCTACTAGTAAATTTGAATGAGGTATGAGGTAAGACTTTAGGGCAAGCTTTATTCAAATCAGTGAAATCATTACAAATTCGCTATTTTTCCTCATTTTTAAGGACAAGGACTACATTACAAAACCAACTTGAATATTGAATTTCTACAATATTTCTTATCTATAAAAGTTTGTTGACCTCCTCCTCGATGATTTGATATTATTTATTGTTTAAGGTTCTTATCTTCTACATCACTAGTTTGAATGAGGGGTCTACAGTCAAGTGGTGGACAATAACACTAGGATCGATTCCCTAGAGGTCGGAAGCCTTCGAAGCAAAAACATCAACATTCCTCTCAAGGACATCAACTATGAGGCATTCTATGTTGCTGCCTATATCAGTCCCAATTCTAGTGGTCTTGTCTGGGTTTCTTGATTCTAGCTTGATCATCTTAAATTCAGAGATAGGCTCAACCTTTATTACTTCCAACTTTCTTTCCATTCTCGGTTGTCCCTTCTTAGGTTCTGCTATTATAGCATCTACTGAGTGCTTTAGCTTGGGTCGAGTTTTCTATTCGTTTGCTTCAACCAAAATTGTATAGCGTTGCAAAGGAGTTCGCCTAACAATAGTGTTGAAGCAAATGGTGCATCAACGACCAGGTAGTTAACTATAAGTGTTGTGCACTAATGGTCCTCCTAAAATGATATAAACAGGTTTATAGATCCTTTAAAGATGATTTCCAACCCATCTAAATTCAACAAGTGGGGTGCGGATGGGCATGAATTTCAACTAGCCCACATTTATCCTTTTCAAGGTTGACCAAAAAATGATTTTTGCTGAGCTCCTGTTGTCGACCAATACTTTCCTAACCTTTAAGTTCATAATTTCAATAGATACTACTGGAGAACAATCTAATTTATTGTTGTCCACTTGATTTTCTATGTGGGAGAGTTCTGCATTGGAGAAAGAAATTAGCTCTACGGTGATTAAAAACTAAAAGATTTTTTTGACTAAAAAAGATTTGGTTGACTCCAGCCTTTGGGCTAATTTCAAATCCCTTTTAGTTGGGCTACTAATAATAGTGTCAATTACTCCTTTGATGGGTGGGCAGGGATGATGTGTACGTTTCTTTTCTTTGTCTTCCTTCCTCAAGCTAACCAACCTTTCTCTACAGCGAGTCTAGTCAATTATATTAGCTTGTTGTTTTGCTTGCTCATCAACAAATTTTTTGAAATGCTCATATCGAATAAGTCTTTCGATCTCATTATGAAGGTTAAAATAGTCTTTAGTGTTATGGCCTTTTTGCCTATGGAAGTGACAATACTTCTTATATAATTTCATAGCTTCGATCTCAATGAGCTTCCTAAGTTTCTTTAGGAGGTTGCATGTTGTATAGTGAACAACATCTCTTTTCTAGTAGTGTTGAGGGAGTGTAGTTATGGAAGTGCTTCCTAGGTGATCGATGACCATCTTTATGCTACTTGTCATCTTTCTCCTTTTTCTTCCTCTTGCCAGTGTTAAGGTTGTTGTACTTTAACCTATTTATATCCTCTTGTGTCATATACCTCTTAGCAAGGTCGAGTAACTCTTCCATCATCCTGGGTTGCTCCCTGACCAGGGCAATGTCACATTCCTTATGTCGAACATTGATTAGAAACTCAAAGCAAAGACAGTCAATCTTTAGGACCTCTGTGCTAAATATGGCAAAGAAATCATAAACAAACTCTCTCTCCTTTTGTTTAACAATGTGCAAGTGAGTATGAGAGAATTTCGTGTTGCTTCAACTAGCAAAATATTATTAAATATAGTATTTTATATTGATCATAAAATAACTCATTTTTATAGCAACCTATATATGAAAAATGTTGAGATGCCAAAATACAACAAAAATAACTTACACACATCATTGCTACATAATAAATATTCTTAAACTAGAGTTGAACAACATTTTAGTTTATCTATATATTAGATTTATCATATTTGATGCTAATATTATTAGTTAATAATAAAAATATTAATTATATGAAACACTAAATTTTGATATTCAAAATTTTTACGAAGAAAGTTCCAAATCGCAGTGATCAAAATATTGAATTATGGGATAAAATATATATTGTTTTATACATAGGTGTGTGTGTATATATATATATATATAGAGAGAGAGAGAGAGAGAGTTAAAAGATTAATGCTCCATGCATCAAATCAAAATTACATATATGAACTAATATATATATATATATATTAATTCCATGTATAAACTATTGTATATATTATGACAGAAAGAGAGAGAGATACAAAAGTCAATATGGAAAGTTCCATTTATAGATATATTGAGTAATTACCATCATTAGATAGAGAGTTAACAAAATATCATTTAATATAGTATTTTATATTGATTATAAAATAACTCATGTTTATAGCAAACTATATATGGAAAATATTTAGATGGCAAAATAGGATAAAAATAACTTATCCACATCATTGTCACATGATAAATATTCTTCAAATAGAGTTGAACAATATTTTACTTTATGTATATATATTAGATTTATTTTATTTGATATTAATATTATTAGTTGATAATAAAAATATTGATTATATGAAACACCAAATTTTGATATTAGTAATTTTTATGAAGAAAGTTCCAAATCTTAGAGATTAAAATATCAAATTATGAAATAAAATATAATTTATTATATATATAGGTGTGTGTATATATGCAAATAAATATATATAGAGAGAGAGAGAGGGAGAGAGAGTTAAAAAATTAATGCTCCATGCATCAAGCCAAAAATATTTACATGACTAATATATAGATATATTAATTCCATGTATAAACTAATATATATAATGAGAGAAAGAGAGAGAGAGAGTGAGTGAGAGAGAGAGGGAGAGAGAGAGAGAGATACAAAAATCAATATGGAAAGTCATATTTGTAGATATATTAACTACTTACCATTATTAGATATGGAGTTACTAAAAAATTATTTAATATAGTATTTTATATTGTTCATATATTAACTCATTTTTATAGTAAACTATATATAAAAATTGTTGAGATGGCAAAATAAGATAAAAATAACTTATTCACATCATTGCCACATAATAAATATTTTTAAAATAGAATTTAACAGCATTTTACTTTATATATATTTGATCGCCCCTTTCTCCCTTGGATGCTTGGATAATGCCATTATTACTTATTTCTTATTTTAGGTAGTGCCGTTTGTCTTGCATATATAGTAGCTCATTTATTGTTGATATGTCGGTTTTTTATTGAATTAGCAGTCGTATGTATGCAATTTCTATTCATTTTAAAATATTTTTGAATAATCATATTATTTGTACATATTCTTGCATTCATTACATCAAAAATTAACATGTATTTATTTAAAATATATATTTATAATTTGCATAATTGTAAACATATATAGCAAGTCACATAAAGCAAAATTTCATAATTATTATTAAATTAAAGAATAAAAAATTAAAAGTTACTAAAATAGCATACAATTAAAGAAAATTTTAAATAAATTGGGGTTAATTGATATGTAAATTTTATTAAATATATAGAATACAAAAAACATCAAATTTGGTGAATTTGAGATTTAATATCATAACTTCCATTATATAGATAAAAGAAGCTTTCCTTTCATAATAGTGTAGACAAGGAAGCAGAACTCATTAAATGCTTGTAGACTTAATAGTCTATAATACTTTTACTCATTTTTACATGTTAAAATGAAATATGTTAGTAATTTATGAATTTTTTCTATTAAAATATAACAAATTGATTTGGTCATAGATGTGATTTTCATATATCTATACATATGTGTGTGTGTGTGTGACTGTGTGTGACTGTGTGTTGTAACGGTTATATATCAGTAAGGATTGAGTAATGTTTGATCTGTTTGATAGATTTAAAATTCTAATATTTATATTGGACCGAATTAATGTAAATGAATTTATCACCTCAAATAGCATATATGATAATTATTGTTATTATTATAATTATTATATTATTCTTGAAAAGTTACTTTTACTTCAGATTTGAAGATTGCTTCCATTCATTTTGCATGAACCGCATGACACTGTATCGTTTATAAATTAAGACTTTAGATATTATAATTTAATTGGGAGCTGTTTGGTTTTATTTTTATTTTTAATTTTTATTTTCATCATTTCTAAAATTTGAAAAATTAGTTAATGGAAATGAGTTGAAAATGAGTTCGTATTTGGATGAAATGTTGGAAATGCAATGATTATAATGGCTTTAATAAGTTGTAGGAAGAAAGAGATAGGAATTATGGAATAAAGAGAAAGAAAAAATATCGATTATTGAGAAAAGATATATAGATTATTGAAAAAATATTTTGAAAATAAAAATAACAAAATATTGGGTTAAAATATCTAAAAATTGATGATTTTTATTTTTAAAATAGTAAAAAATGAAAAAACTAGGGTTTGAAAATAAAACTAGATGGGTAGCTTTCTGATTGGGGATTTGGAGTAGTTAAGATTTTGCAAACCCACTCCACGTACGCGTGTGTTGTTGCTTCATTTACAATGGCGATTTTGTATTCTAAATATTATTATTATTATTATTATTATTATTATTATTTTGAATTTGATTCTTTGTACAATAATTTTTCCAATATTATACTTGATAAGGGTCTAAAATGTCTTATGAGAATATTGGACTAAAGTCCAACGTGATCGATTAGGCTGCAAGTCGAGAGGGATGCTATGTGAAGTGTTGGGGTCAAAGTCCTGCAACCAATAGCAAACATCAAGCTAGCCGAGGGGTTCTTTTCGGCTAAGGCATTCTAATGCTTAAGTCAGTTAATCGACTAGGAGACAGAGCAACAGAGTGAGGGCTTAGGATGATAGTATGCATACCTTGCTGAAAGCTAGCAATGGGCTACTTATAGCCTTCTCAGTGTAGTTGATATGTCCATGATGTCTTTGTTGCATAAGGACCTTTGTCCTTACTTAAAAACCTTTAAGCCTTCTCCAGCTCATGTACTATTGCAGGTGGTGTTGCCTACAATTACCTAGGACAAGGTGTTTTATTGGAAGCACACACTAATCTGACACAACTGAAAAGATGGTACAAATAGTGGCATGCACCATTAATGCGGGACATACCGCCTAACAGACCATTCAATTGGGTTGAGAGGCTATCGCCTTGGCTCGACCTCCTAGGTCGAGGTGAATATTTCTACAACGTACCTCCTCAGATTATGGTTGACAAGTTGCATAAGATGTAACTTTGTCAAAAGTAAATCTTCTTGGTTGATAGAAAGATGCCTTTTGACAATGACCGATCACAATCTGGTTGATAGGATGAATACTGGAAGTCGCCTCGATAGATGAAGTCCATAATGTTGAATTTTGATTGATGATACGGTTGGCCAAAATTATTTGGGCCTAGCAATATATTGTGTTTCTTTCCTGGTCAACGGTTACTGAGCTTGGACTATTAGGCCATTCCTCAACAGTATTAGTTCATTTATATGATTTGATTTGTGCATGTAAACTATATATAATAACATGATGAGACGAGTTGCACGTGACATGACACGCTAATTTCTAAGCAAACGTGAAAACCGGATCACACATCAGTATCAAAACAGGTGCATTAAAATTAACAAAATTAATTTATCCGTCGGCATTGGCAACTGCATGCTGCCCAATAGTGTTGTAAATAACGTATAATTTGTCATGTACTAAATTAATTATAATTATAATAATCTTAAAATGTATAGAATAATTAAGAAATAATTAATGAAATATTTGTAAGAAATTAATCAAGAAAGAGAGAGTTGGCTAGAGTGTCAATATCTCACTTGCGTCAAATTAACCCAAAATAAAACAGCATTGGCTCACTATGGTTCATTCTTCGGACTCAATTGCGCGAGTTTGTAATTGTAGCAAGAATGATTCCGATTGAAGCAACCACAATTATATTAATCTTATACATTGTTGTAAAAACTTTTATATAATTGACAATGAAAATTATAATTGTACCAAAATATTGAAACTTTTACAATAAAAAACTGCATACATATTTTATCATTTCATGCGACCATTTGTATTTCATTGTAGTTTTTTTAAAATTTAGAAATAAAATTTATCATTGGCAAATTATTTAGTAGTTTTTAGCACAAAATATTTTGTAGCTTGTGACACAAAATATTATATGAGTTGTTGATTATTTTTGTGGTTATTGTAATTGTTGGCTACTCTTAGATACAAAATAATTTATTTTAAGTTATTGAGTGGATTAAGGTACCAAATATTTTGTTGCAAATTATTGTATACTTTTACACATAAAATATTTTATTGCCGTTGTATATGTTTAGATAATGAAATAACAAAATTATCGCATTATTATGAACTGAATTAACTAATATTAATTCTATTGTTGAATAGTATTCCATCCATCTCAAAATTAATTAAGCAGCCATTTGGATATGTTTCTTTTTTTGTGAGTGATTATATGCCTAAGAGGAGAGGGTGAATTAGGTTTAAGGGATAATAATGCAGTGGAAGTTCATCACTCAAAATATTTGTTAGCCCTCCAAAATAATTTAAGTTTTTTGAAAAAAAGTAGTTTTAACTATTGACTAATATTCGTAAATACCAATTTAATTACCCGTCGACTAGTGATAAATGAAATAGTAAAATAGAAGTAAAATCACAATGGTATTTATAAAGGTTTTGCGAACTTACTCATCTACTTAAGTTTTCACTTAAGATTTTGAACATGTCAAGTTAATTAATATGTGAGAATATTTTATAAGTAATCATGGTAAATTTGACAGTAAAAAAAGTAAAGGATGAGAAACACCTTAGCAATGTGAAAAATTAGCTCTTCGCAAAGAACTAAATTGGAATTCCAGACGGGATAAGGCAAATTTTAGGGCACTACAAACCAGTTACTTTGTGAACTGGCCCAAGGGAACCTCTGCTAAATTCACTTGCACAACTTTTTGTGGACTGATACACAAGTTGCTACCACTCTATAAGATAAGTTCTGAACTCTTCTTCCAAATAGGAACCAAGAATGCCACAAAAGATTCCAAACAGCACTGCTCTACTAGTTTCTTCACCTAGAGGTCCTTAGAGCAACCAAGCACTAATTTGGTCTCTTCACAAGGTCCCTTTAGCCCCTTTTCACCACTAGGTCTTTTGAGGCACAAACCATGTTGTCCTTGTCTTCCCAATGTCCATCAAAGGCAAGCTACTCTTGACCTTCTTCATCATAAGGTCCCTTGAATACACACATAAAGTAGGGAATTAGCAACATTTAAGTACAAAACATGTATGAGAGTATCACACAGCTCCTCAAGATACTTAACAAAGATCTTTTCCCAACTAGGTGATTCTTACTAGACAATGCTGCATATTTTCACTTTTATATGCTTATGTCCAATGGTAGGTGTCCATTGGAATCAAATAAAGAAATAAGATATTCAAGCAATCAAGCACTAGTTCCATAAATTGTGGATATATCAATAATTGCAACATAACATGATTTCTTTCCTAAGTTATAGAGATATGAATCAAACGAGAATCTTTAAAATATCTTTTAATTATGGAAAGTAACTTCCATTGCATAGACAAATTCCAGCAGATAATATGAAAAAATATTTTATAATTCAATTACATACTTTCAACACATATTTTTAGGAATGGAGTTTTGTCATAATCAAAACAATGTAAATCATCAAGGGGTTAAAAATTTCCCCTTTTTTCAAGATGACAAAATTTGAATAGATATGAAGGATATCACTTGAGCTCCCCTTATCTATATGCTTGGTTTTGCTAGCTTGTGCTCCCCCCTATATAAGAGCGATATGTATTCCTCATTTATGTACTCAAGAAACCAAAGAAACAACAAGTACTAGAAAATACTGGAAGAATAGGCTAAATCATCAAAAATTGATCATCCAAAATAATACGTTTATAGGCCCATAAAATTGTTCATCATCCAAGAAAATAAAAATCTAAAAATAGAGATAAGTTCCAACATAAAGAATAACAAGAGTTTCAATAGATAAGAGTTTCGAAGAATTTCAAAATTTCACTATTCTCCCCATTCATCATCAAAAGGTGCTTAAGAGGCATTCAGATAAGCTCTAACTTTCTCTTTCAATCAAATAACACTGGCATGAGTGTGACTAGATTTGCAAAAAATATGTTCGAGCATGTAATCCATGGAATTAACAATGGTTTCTAGGCATCATGCAAGAGTTTCCACAGTCTTACTAAGATCATCTATCCTAGCTTCAATACTAGCATCCACTTTTCTAGCTTTCCCTTAAGCCTTTCTTGATGTTTTAGTGGGAGTGGCACAAATAGGACTGGATTTTTTAGATTATGAGATAATATATACTAGAATCTCCCCTTCAATCCAAGCAGGTGGTAAAAAAACTCCCTTATGCTTAAAAATATGAGTAAGTGGAGTACAAAAGATTTTTTACCTGATGGGAAATGAAATAGGCTATGTATTTTAGAATTATAAAGCCAATATTGACTAGTTCTTTCCTAACAATATTAGCCATCACATAAAGACTCATGGAATTTAGATCAGTAGACTGACCATCACTAGATGCAGGAGAGGAAAAAACAGCACAACTAAGCATTTTAAGAAATAGAATATGTTCAATGTTCAACTTGTTTGAAGCAGCCCTACTGGATAAAGTGTATTCTTTACCACCCCAAAATAAATTAGTGATTTCATCATTGAAAATGTCAACATCAAACAAGTCTCCAAAATTAAAAAACTTAGTGCCATCATTACAAAAACCAAGTAAAAAATTTAGTTTTGATGGAAATAGCACAATTCTTTTCACAAACATATAGGACTCAATTGGAAACATCATCTTCAAACACAATGAAGGTAAAGTTGGAAACAAATACCTTCACAAGATATGGATAGGACTTTTCATCTACTTTCATAAAATTGTTCCATTTTACTTGCACATAAGATCAATGGTAATAGATTTTGGCAGAGAATAAAAATTAACTGCTCTTCCCCTATTTAGGTTTCGACTAGAGATTTTTTGACAAAAATATTTTTGAGCTTTAGTAGAATGGAATTTAAAGGATGAGGGAACCTTACCAAAATTTCAATTCATAATTTCTTTTAGATTGATAGGAATAGAGGACTTAAGGCTTGATAGCCCCTCATTTGAACTACTTGGGTTTTTAGGAGAACCCATGGGAGTGTCCTTAATGCTAGGTTTCTCATAACCTAAAAACTCAGGCTTATTAGAAGTGAATAATTTTTCGTCATCAAAATCATTGTACCATTTTAGCAAAAGAGGGGCCTTGGACACTTCAAGAGGAACAAGTTCAAAGAAGGTATTAGTGGGTTTCTTTTTCTTTGAGGAAGAAGGCCTTGAAGAATGAGAGCTTCCTCCCTTTTGGCATTTTGAAAAAGAAGAAGATTTTCTATTGCAGAGATTCTAAGAAGCAAAAAAGGAATGAGAATAGAGTTTTATGTATAAAGAAGTAAATGATAGATTAGTTAGAAATAAAAGAACTTGAAAAATGTGTTTTCAAAAGTGGATCAGTTAATAATTACAATGGCCAAGAATTTTGGGAAATAAAATTGGTAATGGGGGAAGAAAGATCTATCAATATTAAGCGGTTCTCAAGAGGAATAACTACCAAGTTTAATCTTGGTTTATTTCTCTCAAGCAAATAAAATATTGATTTTATTCCTAATTTATTCCCTATATCAATAAATTTCCTTTGCTCCAATGCTTTAGTAAAAATATCCACAAGCTAATTTTCAGTAGATACAAAATCAATTGATATATCACCTTCATATATATGATTGCACAAGAAACAATGCTTAATTTCAATATGTATTTTGTGCGAATGTAAAACTAGATTTTTAGAAATGCTAACAGCACTAGAACTATGACATACAATTGGCACGCAAGGCACATTAATACCAAAATCATATATAATATGCTTCATCTATAATGCCTAGGTATAGCAATTACCTAAGGTCATATATTCTACCTTGGTTGTAGATAATGCAACTACACTTTTCTTTTTACTGCACTATGAAACCAGCCAATTTTCCAACATTTGACAACCACTACTAGTACTTTCTCTGTCTATGTTACAACCAGCACAATCCGTATTAGAATAGTTTATGAAATTAAAAGATTTTGAGTGTGGATACCATAAGTCATAGTTAGATGTTGTCTTAAGATATCTCAATATTCTTTTAACAACATTTAAATGGGATTCCTTTGGGTTAGACCAGAATCTAGCACATAAGCACATTGAAAACATAATATCTAGATGACTTGTAGTTAATTAAAATGAACTACCAGTCTTACCTATGTAGACTTTTTCGTCTACACTCATATTGTCCTCATTAAGTTTCAGTCTAATATTTGTACTCATAGGAGAGGTTGCAAGGTTGCATTCGTTCATTATCGCCCTCTTTGGAAGCTCTATTTAATATTTTTCTTGTGAGATGAATGTCCCTTTCTTAGTTTGCTTTACTTGAAGTTCCTAGAAAAAATTGAGCTCTCCCATTAAGCTCATCTCAAATTCCTTTATCATTTTCTTGGCAAACTCTTAACAAAGCAAATTATTAGTATCACCAAAGATTATGTCATCAAAATAAATTTGAACAATAAGAGAACTATTTTGTTGGTGTTTAGTTAAAAGTGTGGTATCTAAGATTTCAATAGAAAAATTATTATTTATGAGAAAATTACTCAATTGATTGTACTAAGCCCTAGGAGCTTGTTTTAGTCCATATACAACTTTTGTCATTTTAAAAACATGATGAGGAAAGTTTTGATTTTTGAAATTGAGGGATTGCTCAGCATAAACTTTTTCTTTTATGAATCCAATTAGAAAAGCACTTTTTACATCCATTTGATAGAGCATAAATGTTTTAAGAGATGCAAAGGCAAGAAGCATTCGAATTGATTGTAACCTTGCAACTAGAGCAAACGTTTCATCGTAGTCAATACCCTTTTGCTGACTATAGCCTTTTGCTACAAGTCTGGCTTTATTCCGAGTAACTTTACCAGTTTTGTCTAACTTAATTCTGAACACCCCCTTGGTCCCAACGTCTAGATGGTCTGATGGTTGTTCTACTAACTTCCAGACTTTATTCTTTTCAAACTGTACTAGTTCTTCATTCATTGCTTTAATTTAGAATAGATCTTTTAGTGCCTGTTTGACATCTTTAAGTTCAACCATGGAAATGAGAGCACAATTGGTTTCATATGGTGGAACTTATTTGGCTTTTAATTTGTTAGTTATTCCAACTCAAGGATCTCTAATGATTCTATCATAGGGTAACTGGAAGCATGCTTGAACCTTTTCTTCTATTAGTGAAGTAAAAACTATGAAACTTATGAAAATTTGACAGCGAAGATTAAGATCTTAAATTGAAATTTTTCACTAAAAAAGAAGGTAAAATATATTGAAATCTTTGTTTATTTAATAATATTTAAGAAAAAAATTGTAAAAGAAATTGCTTCTAATATTTATTATTTAAAAATTATTTAATAAACTAATTGAATTCTAAATTAAAAAATAAAACCCTCCAAAAAATTCTCAATTACTCATGGTTTTAACTAATATAATAATTGATAAGATAAAAATTTTACTACAATTATTATTAAAAAATATTGGATTACTTAATCCAATACTTAATTTAGCTAGTTAGCAAAGTTACTTAAAATACTAGGAAACCCAAGTTTGGAGGTAAAATAAAAATTTACCTCCAATAATCTTTACTACAAAAATATTGATTAATTAATTAAATACATTTAAATTAGCTAAATAATAACAGAGTGGTCATTGGTTTAGTGGCATCATATTCACATACATAAGTGTAGGGTCAAGAGTTAAAGTCTAAATTAACTCATGGTGCATGTGTATATTAAAAAAATTAGCCATTTAGTAAAATTCTTCAAAAGCCCTCGAAGTAATTTTATTTTCACTATATTTAATTATGTTGGGAAATTATTTAAATATTTGCTATGTTTTTTAAGGAGTGGAGATTAACTACTATATATTACACTTTTTTAATCGTAATGAAAGATAGTGGTCTATTTGATAGCTTTTTTACCACACATTAAATTTGTTGTAATTGAAAATAATTTTGTAGCAAAAGACAATTACCATAGTTGAAAAAGTGTAGCTAAGATTTTACCTCGCTTGCAATGTCTACGACTATAAAAGTGTAGCACAAGTGTAGCTAATAACGTTTTACTACACTTAATTACTATTTACTATACATATTTTAATTGTAGCAAAAAGCATATTTTTTTTGTAGTTTTATATAGTTATAATTCCTTCAAGAATTAATTCCTCGACATACTCATGTCTCAAGCTTATATGTCTAGACTTTCCATTATATATATTGCTATAAGCTCTAGAAATAGTGGCTTCAGTATTATAATGTAAAGAAATTGCTAGCATTGGTTATGGCCAAAACTGTATTTATAGTAATAAATTTATCAGCCATTCTACCTCTTTACCTACTTTGGCTAATGCAACAAACTTATACTCTATAGTGGAATGAGTTATGCACATCTGTTTCTTAGAAGCTCAATAGATAGCTTCTCCACCAAGGGTGAATACCCAACTAGACATAGACTTATTGTCACTAGCACTTATCCAATTGGTATTAGTGTATCCCTCTAATAATGCCAAGTAGTTTTCATTATGCAGTCCTAAATTTATAATTCTTTTATTGCAATTGCTTTCCAATGTTCAACGCTAGGATTACTAGTATATATAGAAAGCTTGCAAACAGTAAACAAAATATCTAGCCTAGTATAATGCTTGGCATACATTAAACTACCAATTACATTAACATACTCAATTTGAGCAACAACTCCACCAGGGTTCTCTATTAATTTGTGTGAACTGTCATATGGGGTGCTTACCTCTTTGACTCCAAAATATTGATACTTCTTTATAATTTTTTCAATAATGTGGGATTCACACAAAGCATAACCCCAATTATTTTTCTCAACTTTAATTCCCAAGATAGTATCTACCTCTTTTAGATCTTACATTTTAAACTATGAGGATAAATACTTCTTTGTTTCATTTAGACCATTCATATTTGTCTCAAGTATAAGCATACCCTTAGCATACAAGCACACAATAACACCATATGCCTTTGTGAATTTAGAATAAATACACTTATTTGAATTGTTGTGCTTAAATCTATTAGACAAAATAACATAATCAAATTTCTTGTGCTACTATTTTGGTGCTTGTTTTAAGCCATATAATGACTTTACCAATTTGCACACTATCTTTTCATTTCTAGGTAGAACAAATCCTTTATATCATTCTATATACAACTCCTTATCCAAATCACCATTGAGGAAAGTTGTTTTAACATCCATTTGATGCACATATAAATTATAAGTAGATGTTAAACCCAAAAATACTTTAATAGATGTTATTCTAGCTGTTGGTGCATATGTATCAAAATAATCAATGCCCTTCTTTTATCTAAAACCTTTTGCCATTAATCTAGCCTTAAAAGTTTGTATGGATCCATTAGTATTATATTTTGTTTCAAAGACCCATTGGCAACCTATAGGTTTTGAACCAAAGTATTATTAGATAATATTAAGTCCATTTCATTGTTGATTGCCTCCTTCTAGAATGCTACATCTCTAGATGTCATTACTTATTTATAGGTTTTATGATCTCCTTCTATACTTAATGTAATAGGCATTTCATTGAGCACTGACTCCCTATTACCCTCAACTTAAAAAACAATAAATTGGGGATCAATAAAGTCTAGTCCTAGGCTCTTTTCTTTTCTAATCCTTTAACTTCTTCTAGGTTCCCTAGGAAATTCAATTATTTTCCTTTTACCACTAGGTAATGTACTTTGATTAGTTTGTTCATATGCTTGTGTAGTTATATTAAAATCATTGCCAAATTTATCTTCAAAAAATTCAACATCTCTTGATTCTACTATCACTTTAGACTTTAAGGCTAATAGCATATATGCTTTAGAATATTGAGCATATCCCACAAACATACTTTTCAGAGCTCTTGGTCCTAACTTTGTCTGCTTAGGATCTGTCACTCTATGAAAGGCTAGACAACCCTAAACTCTAAGGTAACTTAGGTACAATTTTCTCCTTTTCTATAATTCATATGGAGATACTCTAGAAGGTATTCTATTATGTACATGACATGTAGTTAGCAAGGCTTCACCCCATAAATTATGAAGTTTAGCATTCTAGATCATTGCATTCACCATGTCAACTAATGCCCTATTTTTCTTCTTGCCAAACCATTTTGTTGTTAGGTATATGGTGCACCCATTTCACATATGATGCCATTATTTTCACAAAAGAATTAAATTCAGAAGAAAAGTATTCACCTCTTCTATCACTTCTTAAAATATTAATTTTCTTTTCCTTTCGATTTTTTACTTTAGCCTTATAGAGCATAAACATGTCAAAAGTTTGATCTTTTGTTTTCATTAAATAGACATAAGTATATCTAGAATAGTCATCAACGAAAGCGATAAAAATCTATTCCTCCTCTAGTTAAAATTCCATTTAATTCACATATATATGAATGAATAAGTTCTAATAATTCAAAAGATCTTTAAGTAGAAGCAAATGGTTTCTTAGTCTTTTTTGCTTCTATATATATTTTACACCTTTTATTGCTAGTATTATAGCAAGAAATTAAACTATGCTTTGACATATACTTGATATAACCAAACTTGACATGTGATAATCTACCATGCCACAAATTAAAAGAAGAAGAATGAACAAAGTAAGCTAAATCATTTATTTTATTAGCAATACTTAATTTGAACATGCCATCAGAAGAGTAGCCTTTGCCAACAAAGGCATCATTCTTAGAAAATACAACCTTATCAAACTCTAGAACAACCTTAAACCCTTTCTTACACAATAAATTTGCATACACAAGGTTCTTCCTACTCTGCCTGACAAAAAAAACATTGACTAGTACTAATTTCTTCCCCAAAGTGAAAGATAGTTCAACAATGTCCTTGCTAAGGACTTTAGCGATGTTGCCATTTCCCATCATCACTTCTTGCCCTTCATCAACCTTCTCCAAGGCCCTAAATAGTACTTGGTCATTGCACACATGGATAGTAGCACCAAATTGTATCACCAATCAAGAGACTTTATGTTCTACTCAGTAATCATACCAATGTGCAAGTCAAAAATCATGGCAACAATAGTGTTCTCTATATCAACCATATTTGTAGCGACAATCTCATTTAAGATGGCCTTTTTTCTACAATTGTAGCATGACTTATTGGTCTTGTTTTTATTTATTTTAGAAACAACAATCTACTTGAAGTTTCTTTTCTTTCCTTTAAGCATGTCTTCCTTAGATTTCTTTCCTCCCAAACTAGGCCTCTTTTCATCCATGTAGTTCTCCTTGAAAAAAGTTTTAGCAAGCCTTTTTTTGCATATTTTGAGTGTCCTCCTTGATCCTTAAATGCTTTTCAAAATATTCCAAAGTAAAATCTTAAGTTGTATAAAACATTTTCTTTCTATAATCATTCCAACTAGGGTGTAGTTTTGCTATTATAACCCCTACTTGTAATGATTCAAAAATATAAACTTTCAATTCTTTCAATTTTGATATTAAGATAGAAAAATCATGAACTTGATCCATAATAGACATGCTATCAACCATCTTGAATTCACAGAATTTCATAATTAAGAACTTATCTACTCCTTATTTTTTAGCCATGTGCTTGGATTCTAGTGCATTCCAAATTTCTTTTAGTAACTGAACATTAGTGAAGAGGTCATGCAAACATTCAAATAGTATCTTGAGGATATGGCCTCTTCATAGAACTTTGTCATCCTACTACTCATTTTTTTTAACCTTGAGTGCCTCTGAGTCATAATTCCAAAAGAACTCTTATCTCTTCTTCACTTAACATACTATCTAGAAGTCCTAATTAATTCCAACACATATGCCATCAACAGAGCTAAAAAATTTCAAAGGATTGGCAACATAATGTTTAGGAACTAGAGAAACTATTGATTAAAGTTCATAATAAAATGGAGTAAGTCCTATAAAAGATTTCATAGTCTAAGCAATAAATAATGTACAAATTAAGCATGTAATGGTTTATTAATACTAGTGTTTGTAGCACTCCATCCTAGTATGTGTAAATTTAATTTTATATTATTGATATTAATTATCACTTCAAGAAAATACCCCTTCATAAATAGAAAGTTTGTTAGAAGAAGGTTTCATCACAATTCAAAGACAATTGTGATGGATTTTTGATGAATTACTAATAAATTTAAAAAACTAAGTAAAAATATATCTAGTAACTATGCTTGTGATGGATATAAAAAGTTTGTTACAAATTTCACAACTAAATATTATTTTTCGATCCATAATAAAAATTTCATTGCAAAATTAGTTCTGTGGCACACATTATTTTCATTACAAAACTAATCAGTGAGGAAACATATACTAATGAATTTGTGAAATAAATCCATCACAAAATGATAGATCCCATTACATTTATGATGGATTTATTTCACAAATGCATTAATATTTTTTTTGTCATTGATTAGTTTTGTGATGAAAATAAGTGTGTCACAGAACTTATTTTGTGACAGAATTTCTATCATGGATTGAAGAATCATATTTAAAATTACAAAATTTGTGACAAACTCTTCATATTAATGTGTGATCTTCATATCGATTGCAAGTATCATTAATAATATATATTTTAACTCTTTTTTTTTTCGAATTTGTTAGTAATCCACCAAAAATCGACAATAATTACCTTTGGATTGTAATGGAGCTCTCTTCATCACAAATTTGTCATTACTAAAGGGATGATTTCTTATAGTGTTTATTGATAAGTAATAAAGTACTTAAGCTTCTTATAGTATAAATAAAAAATACCAGATTCAACAATAATTATACTAAATAACGTATAACTTAATTATCAATTAATATAAATTCATATATAGTGAATAATTCCTACGTTAAAATTCAAAAATATGGGATACACCTGCTTACACATTTTATAGTTTTTTTTCATTTTAGTTTGAACATATTACTTTTCATTTGAAATCTTATATTGATTGATAAGTTTGCTTTTAAAATTAAATTAAAAATCAAGAACATAATTGATAACACAAAATTTGGAGTAACATGGTGTAACCACTGTTTAAGTGTATAAAAAGCCTTTCTTTTTTATATAGTACTAGTTGTCATGGCACATTGTTCCTACGTGTATAAATATGGTTTATCATATTATTTATATACTACATGGATAAATAAAAAAACACTTGATTTTTTACAATATAGTGTAGATAAACAATAATATGATTTTAAAAAGAACCACAATGAATATATAGCTAATAATTCCTATATCAAAAGTTCAAAAATATGGGATTACAGCCACCTATACATTTATGAAGTTTTTCATTATGTCTTTTGACTATATTACTTGAGTTTTGCAATTTTATATTAAGTGATAACTGTACTTTTAAAATTAAATTAAAAATTAAAGATATAATTGATAATCCAACATTTGGTGTGACATGCCAACTACCACTTTCAATATATAAGTTGTCTTTCTTTTTATATAATATCGATAAATGACTAAACTGAATAATTCACATGCTAAACAGTGAGCTAACTATATTTTCTTTAACAATCTATAACAATATATAATTTCTTAATTAATGTAATATTTGTACTAAATTAAAAAAAAATGTTAAAAAGTAATGAAACATAAATTAAGTGTCATGTGTATATATATAATTCAAAATATAAAAGTAAGCTAAATTATTTTCCAAAATTAAAACCAAGCGCAATATGATGATATTGATCATAATTGCTAATTGTTATTTTGGAAGAGAAAATCTTCATGAATCTAAAAAGTTTTGCTTGCATTGTTATTTAGTTGTATATACGGGAACTAATAGCATTTGATTTAATGCAAAATGATACAAAGATCCTTTTTGGAACCCTCTCTTTTATTTTATCATATACAATTCACAAATGAAATGCATCAATTAAAAAAATTCACAGGTGAAGAATGGTACAAAAGAAAAGGATTTGCTCTTCTTTCGTCGAGAAGCATACCGATTGAGTATGAGCATGTATAATATATTTCCCAACTTGATTTTGATCCTTTTCTTTTTCTACCTTGATGGTTTAATGGTTATTAGTTTTTTTCCCATTTTCGTTATCAAAACAATAGGAGAATCATATTAATTGTGACATAATAAAAGGAATTATCATAATGATCTTACAAATTAAATAACAACAATATATTGCTTCAATTGTCATCACTAATAATTAGTCATGCACATGTTGTGACAACCTAGTGAAAATAATTTTTTTTTCTCAAATTATCGTGACAAGATTTTTATTATTACTAAATTACATGTCATTGTAAAGTGTGTTATTAATTGTCTATGGTGACAACTTAAAATATTATTTGTTGTCACTATTCAGTAATATTAGTTGTGATAGAGCAAAAACTCAATACAACAAAAATATCATAAAGCTTCATTTCCATGCCACACTTAATTTTACACTACGGTTCTTACTATTGTGGCACCATTCACCATGGTCTATTCCTCACACCATGCTTACAAGTGTGGTGCTTGTAAAAGCTATGATTTCATACAGAAATGTAAGAATAGAAAATTTACACCACACTTACATGTGTAGTTTAATATTTTGAGAAGTTAGGAAAAAATTTAATATTACAATAGAAACCATATTATTAGGCCTATTTTATTACACTTCCTATGTGTAACATAAAATTGGACTCCTCACATTTTAATTTATCAATAGAAGTTTGATTACTTACATTTTAACGTGTAACATTGATATATATTGTTACACTTATTAAATGTAGTATAAAATACAAAACACCACATCTTAGTTTGTCAAAAGAACTAAAATTACTTACAGATGAAAGTTTAATACTAGGTATATATAATTATGCTTCCTATATGTAACATAAAATAGCAATCACCACATTTTAATTTGTTAATAAAGCCCAAACTACTTCATTTCAAAGTGTAACACTAGGATATAGTTCTACAATGTTGCCAACTTTTACCACATATAAAAGTGCAATGTTAGACACCTATTCTTACACTAAGTTTTACCACACATTGAAGTGCATGAATAGATATATATTCTTACACTTTTTTTACTATAACACAAACTTTACATTATATTGCTACAATTTTAACTGCAATTCAAACCATTGTGGGCACCAAAAATAAAGTATTTACATTAATCTAATGAATCCATCCAATGTCTAGTACATCCATTTCATCCAAATACAAGCTATATATCCAAAAGAAACTACTTCAAAGTATCAGTAAAAAGTAATTGATCCATCTGACTTGATAACCCTATATGCTACACAAAATAATCTAACAGTTGAAGGTAGACCATTCAAATAAAACCTCAAATGCACTCATTTATTTAGAAGGTCTAACTTCATCACATTAATCATTACCATCCCCAACCACCTGTAAAGCGAAAAAAATACAAATTTTAAGCATGTCGCAAAAAAGAAAACTATTAAAAAGAGGAAATTTAAGGCAATTTAATCTACTCTAATTTTCTCATTCTTATCCCCACAACACCAACATGTTCATATTTCCCAAGAAATGAAATTGAATGTCAAGTTGTAATTGATATATGCAAGTTCCACAA
Source organism: Jacaranda copaia (assembly GCA_014898725.1). Taxonomy (NCBI): domain Eukaryota; kingdom Viridiplantae; phylum Streptophyta; class Magnoliopsida; order Lamiales; family Bignoniaceae; genus Jacaranda; species Jacaranda copaia. Next base: position 914,450 of record JACGDI010002136.1, read on the forward strand.
GCTACAATAAGAAGATATTTGATCTCTGCAGCTTTGAGAAGCTCAAGAATTTTGAAATCAGTAAGAGTGGTGCTTATTAGGAGTTTTTTGAGAATAGTTCTTTTTTAAGAAAATGAGATGTTGGAGATTGGAAAAATCATATGAATCCTACCATGGCGAAGCAATTGAAACAAGTGATGCTGAGATGAGTAGACATCATTTCATGAATATCGATGCCTACTTCAAGCCTTAAACAATATTAGCTGCTACTGCTGCTTCATGACTCCACTTTGTTGTATTGTTGGTTTTTCTTTATTTCTTTTTTCACATAAGCAATAAAAGTTGTTACCAATTTATGGAAACATTATATGATTTGATTTATGTTATAACGGCAGCAGTGGGATTCACAATTTGCAGACACAATGTAAGTTTGAACATTTGGTGTTTTTTACATTTAGTTAAAGTAATTTTTTTTTTTTAATATTTTGCACTGTATTTTTATTGTCATTCTTTATGTTTATTGTATTTTTTAGTACTTTATAATTTGTGTGTTGGATTTGTGTGAAAATAAAATAATACTTAGATTAATGACATATATTTTGACTAATTATATAGAAAGTGATACTTTAAAAACCTCGTCTATGTCAAATGTTAAACATTATTTGAATTAGATATTGCAATTTAATTTAATTATTATAGTCATATTAGTTTCTTTCTGCCAGACCAATCATATTTTGTACAGGTAAGAAATTATATTAAATTCACTTCAAGTAACATTATCAAGTGAAGATATATAGAAAATAAATTATCTAATTAGTGAATAAATTTTAATTATTCTTAAATTAGTTGAAATCCAACTTTGACAAAATATGCATAAGAATTGGGATTATAGATACAAAAATAAATATATAAATATATATGATATTGTTTTTCAAAACAATTAGTAAATAAATTTTTTGAAGAAATTGTGATTATAGATATGGAAACAAATATATGTATATGTATACGATGTTGCATGGAAATAGAGTCAAGAACCCTTTTCAGTTAACAAAAAAGTTCAGGATTCCTTTTCTTTGAAATGCAACATAGAGAGTTCTATGCTCTCAATGGTTGTTCCCGTTTCTCAAACTCTTCCCAATAATTTATGTGCCCAATTTCACTTTGCGAATTAGTTTTATAGTCTTTGCACTTTATGGGCTTTAGCCTTTCAGAGTTTCGATGCTATTCTTTAAGGGCTTAGTCAATTGAGCTCATTGAGCCTTTTATTCATTTGTTACTTTTAATCCACAGGACTTTATTCAACCCTTTTAACTTCTTCACCCTCACCCTTAAAGACTTAATTAATCATATAATATATAAAACATCGTTTTTCAAAAAATCAATACACACATATATTTTCAATAGTTTAAGTAGTAAAAATGATTAACAAAAATAAAAACAAAAAAACACTAGCCAAATGAGTTTTAATAATTACACCTTTATTTTTGTGATTGGACCTTAATATTATTTAAATGCTAAATATACTATTTCAACTAGGTGGTCAAAAATACTACAACCAATCAAAGTAGCCAAAAATTAAAAAAATCAAACTGAATCGAACTAAATTGAAATAGGTTCGTTTTGATTTTCAATTTTCTATTTAAAAAATTTTTAATTTTTGGTTTGGTTTGAGTTTTTACTCGATTAATGAAAACCAAACCAAAATAAAAAAAATGGCATGGTTCGGTAGGTTTTCGGTTTAGGGTAAACTGGTTTGGTTTTTTTTTTAATAAAATATTTTTATCCAGTGCTAATAAATTTAGTAAATTTCATTTTTTTTTTAAATATTAAGTTTAAAACAAATAAATATAATTTTTAAAATAATGTAAATATTAATGTATTTTTAAATTTTTAGGATAAATAAAAGAAGATAATTTTAATAAGGTGAAATGAGTAAAAAACAATAGAGAGATGAAAAATTGGAGAATGGAGAAGAGAAAATAAAACTACATTATCTTTATTTTTTAAAATAAACTTAATTTTATCATCTTTATACAAGATATATCAAAATAGTTATTAGATGTCCTACGTTTATAAATAGTATAGATATTAACATATGATATATAATAGAATGAATATGATGATGATGAAGGTTGTGACGTTGAGAAACTATGAGGATCAAGGTCAGATGAAGTTGCTAGAAATGGGTTGACTTGCAATGGTTAGCGAACATTAGACTTGTCAAAAGTGCCTCTAGTGAAGGCCATTTGAAGCTTAAGTCAGTACCGAGTTTATGAGAGGAAATTGGTAAGAAATACAGAGTGAAGAGCCTTATATTAAGAATACCTAAATGAGGGTTTTGATCTAGGGATTTGTAGTCTTGCCTCCTAAGGTTGATTTTTCCTTTTTGCTCCGCTCCTTTATACCACCTAAATTTCCATCAAAGGGGCAGTTATGGTCCTTTTACTCTCTCCAACCAGGGTGACATAACTCTAGTGACTAGAGCATCGGAGTGATGTTGTGCTTGTTTTCATGTTTAATATAGAAGGCACATTAGAAAGGGATAATATTAAATGCAGCGAATTGTTTCTTACTTCACCTCTGCAGTACAATTGGTACCCAATCTCCAACCGTTGATCATAATGTTTGACCACTGACCTCTGATCTTTCAACCACCATTAACGGTGGTGAGGTAGACACTTCATGTTTGAGGTGGGCCCTACTTACATAAATAATGCATGACAGGGTCAAGGATTGACCTCAATGCCAAGCACAAGGTATAACATGAGTCCCCACTCATTGAGTCTTAGTAGGAAGAGGCCGAGAACTCATAGAGTCTTATCAACCCCTGAGCTTATATCATATTATTCAATAGAAAAACTCTTTCAACACCTCCAAAAGTCATATCATCCATGCTTTAGAAGATGGACCATTCAAGCGACCAGCAACTAGCTATTAAATACCCTGACAATTGGTTGTCCAATGTAATGCACCCCTTATATATTACGGGTGTAGTCATTTTTGTTTCCCTACTTCCCTATTTTTGCAATTTTTCTCTATTCTCTACTTCTAGATTGATTCTTAAGTCCTAAGATTAAGTCTTAAGTGCTTCCATTCTTAGAGTTCGTAGCTCTAGGTAATTCTGATTTCTTTCTTTATGTTCGATCTTTATTCTTCTTCCTTTATTTTCTCTTTTTTTTCCTAGCTCAATGAGTTCCCAGAGTGATAATGAGATCGAAAGGGTAAGTGGGGATAGTGGAGTTGGAATAGAGAGTACTCCTACAGAGAAATAAAGAGCTAAGGGTGGCGTCAAGGATGTGAGAGATTTTGGGGTAGAGGAGCCACATACTTTGTGAGGCAGGTGGAGAGGAAACTAAACTCGTTAGGTTAGTAGAGAACTCAATCAGTTCTGGCAAGATGACCTCCTCGACCAGTCACCAGGAAAATCCCTTGAAACTTGCAAAAATGTGACCTTATACAAGCTTAAACCTCCTTTACTGACATTAAATCTACTATCACTGAGGTCAAATTAGTATATGTCTGAGCTCAGTACATATTCATCCTTAGTTTGAAATCATCCAACCTGAGGAGAATGGCTGTAGCACTGTGCTCCCAAGAATTACCTTACTGTTCACATAGCCAACCTTTAATGCAACTTTCAATTAAGGCCATCTTTAATAGCATAGGTGCTTGTCTGACCTAACTAGTTTCAAACTTCCTTTCTCTAATATATGCTTTCATCATTGTCTAACCCAAGTAGTTTCAAACTCATTTTCTTTGATATACGCCTTCGCCATTCTCATGAGATGTTAATGGCAGCAGTCTTCATTCACCAACTTTGTCAATCTTTTTCACCTACCATTATCAAGTAAATAGACCATTACCATGGAGATAGGTTTTAATTATATTATAGCCCGACTTGATCAAAAAGTATTAAACCCTTGCTCATTCTTGTATGACAAACTTTGGAAAAGTACGTGGCTCTTTGTCAAGGCTCTTGAGGATGAGAGCATGAAGATTCAATTTGAGTAAACAAGTTTGCCATCCTAGATAACTATTTTGTGCAGCACTTGGTCAACAAGGGTCCCATCGATACTTTTGAATTTGTTGTTAAGTCAATTTTGGCCTTTGCTAATGTCTCCCTAGCCCAGTTAACTTTGATCCCAAGCTGACAGCTTGATTTATTTTATTATGTTTACCACGTGCGCAACCTTTATTCGAACCAATTTTTATTTTTTTACAAGTCAAAGACTAGTTATGTCTGCTTGAGAGAATAAGCTCGCCGCCATCCATTCCAACCACTTCACCATAGTCGTTTGACCTACCAGATTGAGGCCCACACAAGCTGCTCTCTTACCCACCCACCCCACCAAAATCATTTTCACAAAATGCCTCTACCAATTGCAGGGTCAGAAGGGTCAAAGCAGCCACATGAAGGTACGGAGTCGTAGCTTCATCCCTGAAAAGACTAATTGCCCAAGACAAAGGGATGGGTATAGAGTTTATTTAAAGAAGGTCAACCACTTAAGGTAAGAACTTAGCCTTGTCTTAGAGTTTTTCTATGATTGAGCTCGAAGCTTATTTTCACTTAATCTGACATTACCACCAGAGACCTTGGGGAGCCTTCTTGTTAACCTTTTTGATCTTCTGCCTTTTGAGGAACATCACCTTTGGCTTGGTGAATGAGTGGTAAGCAATGGCACCTCGATTATCATAAAGGCGATTCAAGTGCAACCACTTGGGACCTTATGTAAATAGCCATCTTTGAGGTCAACTAAGAGAGGATCTTGGCTACTACCACTAAGAAAGGTTTAAAGCACATTGGCTAGCATGCCAATACAATAGCTTTCAACCTTTTCCTTTTTGATATGAATTCATACATTATTATTGTGTTAACTTTCGATTGAACACATGTTTTCCAAATAAACAGCTAGGTTAGAACCTATACTAGAAGTATAAATATGCTATGATGAACCATAGTGCCTAGAAGAAATAGTTCAAGAACACCCAAGAGGGCATTATCGAGGTGCTAGAGGAGAGGGTCAAAAATTTATAATCTCTCAAGACCCTAGTTCACAAGCAAAGGCATAAGATTGAGATGCTTAAGGTTGGTGCGAACTAAAGTTGACAAATCTCACAGTCCAAAACTGTAAACTCGATGAGAAAGTGCTCAAGCTACAAAAAGAGCTCCTCAATCTCTAAAGTATGAGCCATCAGAAAGTAAGAGCCATTAGAAGGGTTTTAGGGATAAAACATTGGCCTCGGATGATGACTTGGTTAAGCCACTCATTATTTACATTGAGGAAGTTCTGGAGAAGTTTATTCAAAGCTTGGTCTTTGGCTACTATTGTTGCATCCTTGGCGCCAACAACCAAAAGTTGAGGTTCGACTAGAGCATTCCCCAACTAAAGACTTGAAGTATTAATTTCAACAAGTTTATGTTGCGCTTAAGCTTAGATAATAATCTATAGCCATTAACTCTAGAGAGGCCAAGGTCAAGCTCCCAACAATAAGCATGAGTAGCAGTATGAGTTCTTAATCCCTATCGTCTAAGAGATGGCAAGTGTTACCCTTGATCATTAGGTTCTCTACCTTGGTCTTATCACTGCCAATTCCGACATCAATCCTTCTTCTACTGCTAATAAGTCTACTAATATTGCTAGTCCTCTGGCCACCCAAAGGGTGCTTTGACCTATTGGCTTTTAATTTTGACATCCTTTGCCAAATTTTATTTTTCATTGGTCACTTATGGTCGATGCTTATCTGATGTATTTTTTCTTTTTAATTTCTGCACTTTCAAGCCAATTGCAATTATTTCTTTGGTCAGCCACTAGTTTTATTATCTCTGTTTTGTCTACTATACATACTTTTAGTACAAATTTTGATCTTAAGCTTATTATTTTATCAAACCATGTGAATTGAATTGACATGCTATATTAGTCTATTCCATTTGATCTTAACTTGTTTTATTTTTGACCTTATTTAGTTTAAATTTGGTACTTCATTCATGACTATATCTCTCTCCCCTTCTTTTGTTTGTTCAACTTTCAAGCAAGTAATGTTTAATGTTTTTTTTATTTAGAGGGGTTGAAAGGATGACAACTTGGTCCATTATGGTCAAAGATTTTAGCTTGAATAAGATCAAGATTAGGACATCAACAAACAGCGTGTACTTTCATCAATCAACCTCATGGCGATTTTATGGTGGTGAGCATCCTTGATTATGGTGGTTGCTACATAGGCAATTCGATTAAAAGTAACAGACGTTGATGCACAATAATAAAATAAAAATTGAGAGGACTTTCTCATCACTTGCTACAATGGTTGTTCTTAGTTGGAAACGATCTTGGTTACATGTTTTGCCATCTAAGTGATTTATGGTCAAAAGTGATGTTGATTACATGGATCGCTAGTAGGTGATAAATGGAGAGTAGAAGCCTTGATTTGTTTTGCCACTGCAGAAAATATAAATGATCTTTAAGTGCAATACCTCTTGAGATTGGTGGCATTCCATGTCTTTAGCAGCTCAACGCCATACCTATCGACTAATTGATATATGTTGTTATTAGCTATTTTGACAACTTTAAATTGTCCTTTCTAGTTAGGGTCAATTTTGCTGTGCTTAGTGGAATCTACTTTCTTGAGGACGGGTCACTGACTTGAAAACTTTGAAGTCTCACCTTTATATTGTAAGCTTTTGCATCTACCCTTTGCAATGTAGAATCTTAGCATATGTTGTTGCCTTTTATCCTCAAGAAAATTAAGTTCCAAAGCTCTTATCTCATCGTTTACCTCTTGGTTGTAGTCTAGTATCCTTATTATTTCTTTGATTATCTTGATGGGGAGCATGAAGTCGGATCCATAGACCAAATTATATAGCATTTTTGCTATTACTTCCTAAAGGATGGTATGATATGCCCAAAGTACCCCAAGAAGGTTGTCCTAGCCTTACTTAACTCTTTCCAACCTTTTCTTACTGTGGCTAACAATAGTCTATTTGTCACCCTAATTTGTCCATAACTTTGTGAGTTGCCTATTGATGTGAAATGTTGTCGAATCTACAAGCGTTGGCACCATTCTATGATTTTCCTACTTTGGAGTTGAGGGTCGTTGTCAGATACAAGCAACCTTGGGAGCTCAAATTAACATATAATATTTTTTTTCAAATAAAAGCTTAAATTGCCACATTGGTTATCTTGGCAATAGCCTTAGCTTCCATTTTGTGGAGTACTCAACCAGGATGATGAGGTATATTTGTTGACCTGTTACTGGTGGAAATTTTTCTATGATGTCAATGTACCATTGGCGAAACAGCTATGAAATTTTGATGCTGACCATTGGCACAACTAGTTGGTGGTAGGTGTTAGCATAGAATTGACATAATTCACACTTGTGGCAGAATTTCATAGCATCCTTAGTTAAATGGGCCAATAATAACTTTGCTTGAGAACCTTGTGGGCTATGCTATGCTTGACCTCTCGAATGATTTCCACACATACCTTCATAGATCTCACTCAGCATTTCTTTTAGTGTAGTGGCGGCCTAAGATTAAACTTTTGAAGAGCCAGTCTTTCCCATCTAACGCATATCTCACAAATTGAACTTTAAGTCTATAGGCTATTACTTTATTTGAAGGTACTCCACTAGCTCATCTTACTAGGTTGGGATCGAGTCTTCGATTATCCATACTGCCTCATCATCAATCATAACATCAAACATGCTAGGGTTGTCCTACACTAATAAAGTTATTATTCTCTAGCAGATAGCCAAGGTCGAGCTAGAGAGCTTAGATAAGGTGTTGGCCTTTTCATTCTCTAATTTGGGGATTTGACTGAGGGAGAATGACTAGAATTTTTGTTGCAGTTCTATTATCAGGTGCTTGGCTATTGATGCCTTTTTTACTCCAAAGGTTCCATGAAACTACCCAATAATAAGCTAAGAATGAATCAGGGATGCCCATCGTTAGATCCCCTATTGGATGGCCATTTTCATCTCTGTGATTGGAGCTTCGTATTCCATCTCATTATCAATGACCTAAAAGTTCAACTTTATGGTAAACACTTTCCTATCGAGGGAACAAAGTAAGACCCTACTCCCCTTCTTGATTTCATTAGGCTCACATCCACATGTAATGTCCAAGGGATATTTGTCTCCAGTTTTTATCGACTAGGCTAACACATTTAACCAAAATGTCTACTAATGCTTGAGCTTTGATGGCTATTCTTGACTTATAGTTGATATCAAAATCACATTGCTTGATGGCCCATTTGGTAAGACTACCAGATAAATTTGGTTTGGACAACATGTTCTTAAGCAGCTAATTTGTCAAGATAATGAGCTATGTGATTGAAAATATGACCTTACTCATCGAGCCATTGTGATAATGGCATGCACAAACTTCTTGACCTCCATGTAGTTTTGCTTGGTCCCTTGTAGTACCTTAGGTAATAGATAACTCAATAGTGTATCCTATCAATTGATGTAAGTATCGTGCTGATCAAATTAGGAGACACAACCAAATAAACGTATAGTACCTCTTTGTGGGTTAATTTTGCTAATAGTAGAGGTTCCGACAAGTACTTCTTCAAGTCTAGTAAAGCTGAATCACACTCTTCCATCCATCAGAAGTCTAAAACATTCTCGATATGAACTTGCTCAAAGCAATTATCTGACCCACCAACCTTTATAGTTCTTTTATCAACTTTGGTAGTGCAATACCTTATATAGCTTGAATTGTTTGAGAATTTACTTCGATCTCTGACTAACTAACCATTTAGCCCAAAAATATTTCTCCTCAAACTCTAAATGTGCATTTAGATGCAATGAGCTTTAGGCTATACCACCTTAAGATCGAGAAGGTGTGGGCTAGGTCCTCTAGAAGATCATCTTCCTTGACACTCTTAACTATCATGTCATCAATATAGACTTCTATCAATTGCCTAATCTTTTCTTGAACATCATATTCAGGAGCTATTGATATGTGACCCTAATATTTTTTAGACCAAACTACATAACCACAAAATAATATAGTCCCATGGAAACCACGAATGAAATTTTATCTCGATCTTTAGGCATTATAAATATTTAATAAATCTCTTGGAAAGCATTTATCTTGCTAAGTAGGGCACAATGCAACCTATGGCTTAATCAACAAAAAAGTCGATATGTGGAAGAGAGTGGCAAACTTTGTTGAGGTTGATGAAGTCATTACATATCCTCTACTTTCCTTCACTTTTTGGCACCAGCATAACATTAAACACCTATTTGGGAAATTGGATTTCAACCACATAACTTTCTTGGTGGAGCTTTTTGACAACATCATTCATGATTATGTTACTTTCCCAGCTAAACACCCTAACTTCTGCCTAATCGACTTTGCAATTAGGTCACATTTAAGTGCTAAAAGATCACATCAATGTTAATGCTCTATAGAATAGATGCATACCAGGCAAAGAGGGCATTTTGGTGGAAAAAGCCAATGAGCATGCACTAAGTGTGTAGTTTCAATTGAGTTTCGATCTTCGTGTATTTTTATTAGTTTTTTGAGCTCAGGATCAATTTTCTTAACTCCTTTATACGTTCCACCCTAGTGTCTTCTGTCTTCATTTCTAGTAGTCATTTTTGGGGTCAGGGATAGGCAAGTCAATCTTGGGATTGGGTCTTAGTGTTAGCACCTTCAGCATTTTGGTGTCAACTGAGATTATGTAACATCACCAAGCTTTACTAGTGCTACATGATGCTTCTTTAGTTTTGGATAGAGTTGGGAATTTAACCTTCAAGTGATAAGTGGTGACTGTGGCATGGAAGTCATTGAGAACTAGTCAACCCAAGATGGCATTGTGGGTAGAGGGAACATATACAACTAAGTACTTGATCATCACTGTGCATTATTTAGGTGACATTTCTAGCTAGGTCATGAGCTCGATTGATCTTATGGACACCACCTCCAAACCATTGAACCTAATAAGGGGCATGTTCATAGAGGTAAACATGAGTTTTCACAAGTCCATCTTTCTCAAAGTAGAATAAAAAATAACATCAGAAAAATTATCAATCATCACTTTTCTTTAGCAATCTTGTAGTGAAGATAATATGGTAGTCAAGTTTATTTTTGATGTATGGAATCGAAATATGGTAGACGTATTCTTCTCTAAAGATGATCATTTTCGAATTAGTGGATACATGATATATTGGCTTGATGTTATGGTGATTCTTAAGATTTTATTCCAATTTTTTTCTATGAAGACCTAGAATCCCAATCAATAGACCCCACGATGATAGTGTCAATCACCTTTCGAACCAATGCAATTTCTTAGACCGGATGTGATAAGTAGTTAGGTTGTTGTATTAAGCTTTTGGATCTGTTTTTCTTTAGAGGCCATTCTTCCTCATTTTTTTGTTTTGCTATGTATTTCTTTAGATGTTGGAATAATGCCCCATAGTCAATTAGATTAGCATGTAAAACTATTTCACTTGTGACACAATATCAATTGAATGATATTCTTATTAAATAACCATCTTCATCTTATGCTTATTTACTTCACTAAAATTTAGTTGAAGCCCCTAAATCATACAAGACTATGGAATTCGGTCATGCATATAATGGTGATCATAAAATAAGTCTCTACAATCGTGATTTTAAATATTCCAAATCATAGAATCTACTGACACAATGTATCTAATGTTTGAATAAACTTACTCTAGTATTTTATATTCCAAAGAGTTGGATATTGCTCCATTTTATAGGCAATCTATGTTAGACATGGATGCATGTTAGTGGTTGCTTGTCAAACAACAAGTTTACTAAAGACCCGCTTGGAGAATCTACTAGATGACTTGAATGATAAGTCGATAGTGGTAAATTCTCCAACTTATGCTAGTGCATATAATTAGCCCTCGGACTTGAGGATCTATGGCAACCTTATTTTTAAGTTCTCGTTCTTTGACTTTTCTCTGACTACGTAGTGGGTCATTTAGGGTTGAGATTAGGTATGAGCCACTTAAGCATGGAGGTTTGTGAGATCCAAAATGAAATCTATCTACTTATTATTGCGAAGGACGAGTGCATCTCCTATGTGTTCTATAATGATCAATTTCAAGAAATCCTTGCACAAGGTATATGACATTTGAACAAATAGATTTCCAAAGAAAAGGTCATAAAGGGGAATCGAGCATTGAAATATAGAAATATAATTATCAAGGCTATTGGGGAGCCAACAAATATCTTGCTCTAGGCCCCTTTCAGAATGTAAGGGATAAAAAGATCATATTTACATGGCAAGCATAGAGTTAGAAATGTTCATGGAGACACATCCATTCATCTAATTAGTTGGGCTCTATGGGCTTATTGCTAGACATTGACTATGGAGATTGGGTACTCTTTGATTATTGGAGATTAATTAAAAGAGTTATTAGTTTAAAGGAATTTAAATTAATGTGAATATTTTAATATTCAAAATATAAATATGAATTGTGACCCCATGTCCAATGAATGGATGAACCTAGTAGGTCACACATAAAAGCCTAAAGGAAGTTCTTACTTGATGGGAGGAATTTTCTAAGGACTTAGAAAATTCTATGGTGTTTTTTTAAGATAAAATGATTAACTATTTTATTGTCCATCTTGGTTTGATTAATTTAATTGTTAAATTGATCAAAATAATTTAAAGTGTTAAAATAGACTAATTAAATTAAAGAGTTAATTTAATTAGTCTCTTTAATTTAATTAGTGTCATGTGATCATTAATTAGTCAAGTTAATTTAAAGAGTTAACACCAATTAACTTAAAAAACTAAGCCTAATTAATTAATTAATTAAAAATTTATTTAATTAAAATGAAATTTAGATTTTGGAGAGAAATCAAATGAAGAAGTTCATTTGAATTTAATTAGAGTTAATTTGCATTACATTTCATAAGATGAAATTTGGATGCTAATTAAATGCAAATGCATGTGATTCGAATTTACATGCAAGTTGGCAAGTTGGCCATCTAAGCATGGGAGGTGTGACGGTGGATACGAAGCATTCTCATTTTCTCTCCAAAAGTGTGATATTCATGTGTTGAAGGTTCACACATACTAAATTCTCTCCCCTCCATCTTTCTCTCCAAAAAAGGCCACTCCCTCAACTTCATCCTCATGTCATCTGGCATATTTGAGGCTGATCTAGAGCTACCTTGAATGTGTGGACTTGATCATTAGAGGTCCAACACTTGAGAGACTTGGTGCTCCTTGGTGAACCAATGTTGTTCAACAAATTCAGTGAGAGATTTGAAAGACTTAGGAGGTTTTGATTTGGAAAAAATCTTGGTAGCTTCTATGTATGTGTGGTGGAGTTCTTTATCAATTTTGAGGATTTTTGGAGTTGTGGAAGGTCGTCAACTATTAGCTTCTTCTACTATGCACAAATCTCCATTAGAGACTTCCTTGGAGAGATTTTCTTCTTGCCCTTGAATAGATCTTCAAAAGGTATATATTCTAAAACTAAATCCTAATTATGAGTAGAGTAAATTGATTACATTACACCTATTTTTGGTTTTAATTTTTGAATCTCAATCCTACTCTTATTTCCATTAGACATGCTTGGCAAATCAACTACTTGATCTCATCATGAAGTTGGAAACAATCATTTGCGTCATGCCTTTTTGGCTTGTGGAAGTGACAGTATTCCTTGGAATCTTTCATCCCAAGTCTTTTTGGCTACTTCATAGGGTTTTTGAAGAGATCATCATGTTGAATTGCTATCAAGATCTCTTTCTTCAACATTTTAAGTAGGGTATAGCTGGTTATGCACTGAATGGGGGATCATCATCCATCCCCATGGATCTTGCCTTCCTTGGACTTTCTCTTATCCTTTTACTTCTTTTCAAAACTCTATTGCCCATATTTGAGGTAGTTTGTGTCCTTTTGCACCATGTAGTGGTTTGACAAGTCAAGTAAAGCTTCTATGGAGAAGGGCATCTCTCAAGGTAAAGCTTTAGTGCATTATGGCATAGGTTTAAGAATTGCACATCGATGAGGAAGTCAATCTGATGTTATCAATCCTTAAAACCTCATTGTTGAACATGGTAAAGAAATCCCTTAAGGTCTTGCCATCATTATATTTAACCAAATGGAGGTGTGTATGAGGAAGTTTGTTCTTGCACTTGCTAGCAAACTAATATAGGAATTTATTGCACAAGGGAACATACAAGTCGATCAAGCGTAACTTGAGTTTTATGAACTGATCTAAAGTCACTCCCTAAAATATGGTCACCAACAACTTAGTGTGTATGTTGTCATTGTACCTATGTAGCTGCATAACGTGCTTGAACTAGAGGAGATGCTTGTTAGGGTAGTTGGCTAGCATCTTAGCATCTAGGGCTACTCTCTCATTGATGATTGCTTGAATAAACAGGGATTCTCTTTCTCTCCATCTTGGATAAGACACATTGAGACCTTAATATATGTGATCTAGATAGTACTTACATAGGTCCTTGATCCTGCAGTTAAAAATGTTGTACCTAGTAGGACACTTCTTCCTATTTAAG
>JACGDI010002136.1:928035-954712 GCA_014898725.1 Jacaranda copaia
ACTAATAAACATTTTTACCTAAAACTAAACAATTTTTAATCAAACAAAATTTTTGGCACCTAAAAAAAAACTAAATTCAATCACCTAAAATTGAACATTTGTTTATCAAACAAAAACTTTTATCACACTTTTCGGTATCAAGAAAACAATTAATGCAATTCAAATTTTTTACAAGCCCTATCATGGTCTTCAAAAAGTAGAATTAGTATGTTTTTTCCCTCAACTAGTGAATAGTGATCTACTTTTTGGATGAAAAAATAAAAAAAGGAAAGAAAAGAAAATGGGGCCCTTTGAACTGGTTTAATTTTTAGATACCTGTTAAAAATCAAATCAAACTGAACACGATTCAATTTGATCTTCCAAAATTTTGGTTAACCAAGCCAAAACTTCGATTCGATTGGTTTTAACTAAATGTACACCTCTAATATCAACTATAAGTTTTGTGAGTATAATAGTGAATATTTATATGATTCGTACATAGAGATAATGGAGCATCAATAAGATAAAAAAACAAAGATCCAACAATTAATATTTAGAAAATATTATAGGATACCGCATGACTACAACACATTCATAAAACAATGATCACTTTTAATAAGTTGATGCTAAAATTTTCTAAAAGTGAAATAAAAATATTAATGATTAAAAAAATTATAGAATAATACATGATCCTGGATGAAGAGCTTTATTTTGCCCCATCAAATGTCTACATTGCAGCAGAAAGCCTGGCAAATAATAGGCAGCTTGGTGTGAGTTTTGGATGAGAGTGGATGATAGATCTCACATCTGGGCTAGGATCAATTTGTCCAACAAAATGGGGCTTTTAGGTTGTGAATGAAAATACCATTTTTCCCTCTATCATCAAGCAACACTGAATTGCGAAATTTGAAAAAACTGTGAAGAATGAAATTGGAACAGTAAATTGAGAGCATTACTTTGTGCAACAGTAAATTGAGAGCATTATTTTGAAAAACCAATAATTTTTTTGAACAAAAAAATATAATAATAAATGGAACATTTAATATGAGAGCATTTTTTTTATGTATTTGTGTTAGAAATTAGAACTTTTAAGAAGAAATAGTTCAATGTTGTGTCGGAATGGAGGGAAAATAATATATTTATATTAAATGAAATAATAAATAACTTCTTTATATGAGGGTATTTTAGTTTTTTAAATTTATCTTAATATTATCATTCACACAAATTTCATTGTTTGCAAAAATTAAATCACAAAACAAGAAAAAATAATGGACAAATTGAATTTATATTAAAGAGTAAAAGAGAATTACAATTTATCAAAGAAAATAATTCTCTAACCTTGATTCTTCTCCCAATATATGATCTAAGGGCTTGAAGCTTGTTCTTGGATATAAAGTGTCGTATCCTTGGACTTGATAAAAGAATAGCATGTAGTTTCTTTAAACTTGAACCTTGATTCCAAGATCAAAGGTGTAAGACCTTCATGGTAGCAATATTTCATTGCAGCAAAAACTTGAAGTTTGAATGCTTGAGTCTTGGACTTAAGCCTTGAAGACTTGGAACTTGGATTTCAGAATGTGTATGTGAATATGAGAATGTGTATGTGAGTCTCTAAACACTCCTTTATATAGGTGTTAGTAGGAGACCCCCAAATGCCTTAGACGTCTTTGATAGTTATCTCTTTGATACACATGTTAAAAGATAATATTAAATATTTTGACTCTATTGATCCATGGACACAGATACACCACGTATCACAACTTGGTTAGCTTGAGATTGCTAGGCCATCCGAATTAATTTGATTGGTTATACCACTTCATCTTAACACTTGTCAACATTTGATTTGTATAAAATAAATACTAGAGTATTAAATAAAATTAACTATTTATCTTTTGAAATTAAATTTAGCACACTCCAAAATATAAATAGAAATATTTTAATTAATTCCTGATGCATTATTTTACACTTGTCACTTTTCAATTAGCCCAAAATTAATTCGTCAACAAATGTCCCTACTTCAAGGCTTGATGAATGAGGTGCAAATTATTCATGTGAGAGTTGAGACTTGGAGTATTTAATTTTTTTTTTCAAAAAGCAATACGATCATCACTCTTCAATTTAAAATCAACTGAAGGCATCCATCAATGTGCTCTTATAAATTGCCAAGTGACGCTGTAGTAATAGAAATTCAAACTTGCCGTGACTTTATCATTTTTCCTTCACATAGGTGCGTACGCGCGCGCGCGCGCGCGCACACACATATATATAAGAAGATGTAATCAACCATATCAATCTTATATTGAGAATCCCACTCAAACACGCCATTAAATCCAATCTTTTTTTCTTAGCTTCAGAATCTAAGGGAAATCAATTAAACCAAGTAGTAATGACATCTTTAACAATTTTTGTTTTCTGGCCGAAGGATCAACCATTATAGAAAGATAATTAGTAAAACTACCATTTTAACTCAAGTTGATAAAGGATTAAGAAAAAATGGAACCCCTTAACTCATGCTATTGCTTTTTTTCCTTAAGATGATTAGGAGATCCATAAGAATAAAACGCCCCTAATAATACTACTCTTCAAAGGAAAAATAACTCCCATAGCTGAAATTTATATTCTGCTGTAACAAAAGAATCATAAAAGAAAAAGAAAACTCACTTTATTCAAAACTTAGTCTTGCTATTGTCTTAAGCTTCTTTCTCTTCAGGCCTATATTCTGTCCCCCTTTTTTCTTTGAAATATTACACCCATATATGTGAGACTTGATCTGCATGAAAATTAACTGATCATAACCAATTGGTTGAAGGAGAGTTCGCTAGAGCTTGGAGTTCTTCCAAAAAAATAAAAAACCATTCTAACTTGAACTCCTACTTGTACTAAGACTGCAACTCTTTAGAATAGAACTATATAAAGGGATGCTGATTGTTTCGCCATGTATAGCTAAAAACTAATTTTGGAATTGTTGTGGTATTTTTATCTATCCAATAAGGAGTGTCCTCTTTCTCTTAATTCTTGCACATCAACTGTTCAAAGGAAGTACTCATAAAGTTCATATACCATTACTACCTCCATTCAATCAACTGATTACTACAATTGAAAGAGAGTTGCTTGGACTCCCGTGGCATTCATGAATAAAACATTTTTACTCCTTAAGGGCATCAACACATACCAAATACACAAATTTTGAAGACTATAGGTAAATCAACAAATTAAGGAATATTTTTTATATCTTTCTATTTTCTTCTTCATTCATTCTCTTTTCTTTTGCAAGGTAACATATATAGCTCATTTTGAAAAACTCTATCCTTATCAAATCATGAGGATGTATATCAAGAATCATATAGAACCATCTCCATGTATTATCATTGGAAGTGATAAAGATACTTCAAAGTTGAAAATACTAGATTGATTATTTATAAATCAGCTAATAATGTTTTTGGTTTTGTACCTCGACTTCTCAATAACTCTGTGCATATCCAAGAGTGGTCCAAAAATGCATTCAAGGAATCGATTGATTCACATTTTGGCATTACATCTCATTCTAGGATACTTCTCTTAAAGCCCCCTTCTTCATGATGCCAAAGCTACTAACTTAAAATTTTCATTTGTAGGTTATCACCCCAACATTAATAGATGCTCATTGAGAATTCCTGCCTCAAGGTTTGGCAAAATAATTTTTCATATTGGTTATTGGGAATATAGAGGATGTGTAGGTCATCATGCAAATGCTATTCATCAAGCCTAGATCTATGCAATAGTCTATGCCTTGCGTTTTACATATGTCCACAATAAGAACATCCTCCAAGCCTTCCTTAAGCTATGGTGCCCACCCACAAACACCTTGCACACTACTCTTTGTGACTTTTGAAATTCATTATGGGATCTTCATGTACTTGGTAGATTGCCTATCCATGGAGGTTTCTATGATAAAGCTATCCCTAGTATGAAGAAGCCACTTGGTGATGATACACATGCCCCTTCTCTACCACAAACCTACAAATATATATTCCTAGCTTATCATATACGCCCAAGGGATTTTGATGGTGTTCCTATTCCTAATTGGATTAGCTTTTATTTTAAAGGACCAATAAGATACACGGAGTCCCCTTTAAGGTCTTCTGAATAGAGGTCCACCAAGCCAAAGATCTCTCACAATCTATGTGGAAGAATTGATGCATCATTTTTGCCTTGCACTAAGGAATATGATGAGCCCTTTATTATGTTGGAAATTGAAGAAGATGTTAGAAGGGAGACCTACTTCACTACCTTTCTTTCAAGTTAGTTATGCAGCTTTATTCTACCACATTACAAAGCCAATATGATCCATGCCACCATCGTCAAAGTTTCTAGTAGAATGGAAAATAGTGATTGCTTTTCTCTTGTAGTTCATGTATTAGCAAGCATCTACTATAGTTTAAGGGATATATTGACTTTTTCAAGTCTTCATGAATCTTTTTCTATCTTTCCCATTCATTATGTTCATAGTGGGATAGGGAACCACCTTGGTACTCATTTTTTATCTAAGATTGATGTAGGAAGAGCTAAGACAGTCAAATATATGGGAGAGAACATGGCTAAATATTTTGATTTTTCAAAGACACAAGATTTATTCCTCAGTATCAACCCTTCAACCATTCAAAATTTATGCTTATCTTGATACAAGCAATTCATAGTAATAAATAGCCCATGTATATCAAATACTTATAAAAACTTTTTTGTGGCTTTACATTTTAGCTATTTGACAATTTGATATAGAAAGAGCATATCAATGAGGCATATAGCCCTTATCGATTTAGTCAACAATGTGGATTTTTTCAAAATGTCCTGAAAAACAAAAAGAAAGAAACCCTTACTTGTAATTAAATGAGCTTCTTCGACGTTGGTAGTC
The DNA here is from genome assembly GCA_014898725.1 of Jacaranda copaia. NCBI lineage: Eukaryota > Viridiplantae > Streptophyta > Magnoliopsida > Lamiales > Bignoniaceae > Jacaranda > Jacaranda copaia. The sequence goes on from JACGDI010002136.1 coordinate 932,906, forward strand.
ACGTACCTTACTGAACACATCTTGCAAGCATATCATTCCTAACAATACTTCTTTATTTTCATTGGCCACATAGAAATATATAGACTAACGAGACAAACACTGGAAGTCACAAGCAAAAGGTAATAAAATTATCCTCAAAGTTAATTAAAGAGATGTGGAATCAAATTCTAGTCAGTCCAATCAACTTGGGGACAAAGCTAAATAGCATGCAACTAAGCTTGGGCATCCTAGAAAGGACCATCTCATCCTAAACAAGCCTTAATAATAGATCCAAAAAATAATCATGCAGCCTCACCTCTTCAAAATTTGGATAGTTCAAAGCAAGTTAAAGGAGGAAATTTGAAGCCTAAGGAGTACAACATTGCTAACCATGCCAAAGTTCCATCTGAAAAACTTTGTAACTAACTCAAGGTTTCATCTCCTATACTTATGTCTACTAATGCTCCAATGGAAGGAAATGAAATCATTTCTACACTTTTTGCTCAAATGATGACTCTAGAAACCAATGCATACTCAAGAAGAAATCAAAGGTTTTGGATTTAGATAGCATTAGTAATAATTCAAATTTCTTTGAAGATGTCCCTAGTTATTCTCTACCTTTGGATAAATCAACAAAATATTTAAAGTTATTATTATTTTAATATATCATGCATCTCTCTCTCTCTCTCTCTCTCTCTCTTTTCTTTTTTCTTTGTATATTTCCTAATCCTTTGCACTAATCTATTCTTCTTTTCTTCTTTCTCTTTTTTTTATAGCTTGCAAATCTTAAAGTATCAGTCCTAATTACTTCAAAAGGTTGTATTAGTATAATAAATAGGGCTAATCCTTTTGACTTGCTTGAAACAACCATTCCTCAACCTTTTGATGATGACATGCAAGCTACCCATGATACTACTAATATTAACAAGTGACCAAAGGTAACATTACATGAGATTGCAAATGTGAAAGCTTTTGCTAAGACAGATAAGCCTAAAAAGACATTTGAAGCTCCACCTTGCATGCCCCCAGCTGCTGAAGTTTCTAAATTTTGTCCTTAAGTTATACAGATTGAAACCAGATAAATATTAATCAATTTCTATTTGGAATGAATATGTCAAAAAATTTATGAAAACTCCATTTAAGAAACTCTCAAAGATAAAACCAACAATCCATGAATTGATCGCAGAGATGAAACTATACATAAAAAACATATCATCTTTTGAGAACCCCTTGAGATCTTTCTTTGAGGGTACTTCTAACTACACAAATGTTAAATCAAATTCAATTAAAAAGGAATCACAAGAAACCCATGCAAAAGCACTTTTTCTTGCTTAATAAGATTCTTTTTAGGTCGAAGTAATAGAAGGTGTAAAAATTGATAAGGTAAATGATCTCAAGGATAAACTTCTTCAAATCACCAAGTAGCAAGAGGAGTTGAGAACACGACTTGCCAAGTTAAGTAGTGAGGAAGAATTTGCAAAATTAACACTCCACAAGGTTGAAGAAAACTTGTCCATTATTCAAAAAGAAATGGCCACCTAGAGAGATAAAATTTCAAAGCTTGAGGACACTCCTTTTGTGACTGAGGAAGAGGTTGAGGTTTTAAAGGGGATGAAAGCACTACTTGAAGAATCATGCAAGAAACTAGTAGCTTTTGATGTACTTGCATGAACACTTAGCTACTTAGTATTTTTTTCTCTCTCTTTCTTTCTTTCTTTCTTTTTTCTTCTTCTTTTTTTACATCATGATGTAAAAGAATATTTGATTACTACATATGCAATAAAAAGTTGTTCTTTTATAAATTCTCCTTGTGCATTCTCCTTTTTTATTCATCTAGTGTTTTTTCAAATTGACGCCAACTTCAAAGAAAAATTATATTACATGCCCCAATAATTGAGTAGATTCATGAGGTACATCTTTATGCTCTAAAAAAGCATTTTCACACCTCTCATTCTATACAAAAGGAGCACTTTTCTTTATTAGGTGATTAAATAGTTTGCATCTTTTTTCCATATTTGATATGAACCCTCTTATGAACGCAAGATTGCCTTATAAACGATGCAATTCTTTCAAATTTCTTGGTGGTGGCATCTTTTAGATAACGTCAATTTTAGTTGGATCAACTTCAGTTTCACAATAGCAAACTATGAAGCTAAGGAACTTGCCAGACATAACACCAAAATCATACTTGAGCAGGTTTATCTTCAAGTTGTATTTCCTATGTTGATCAAATACCATGAGGAGATCTTCCAAGTGATTCTCTCTTTTCTTAGTCTTAACCACTAGATCATCAACATAACACTCTACTCTTGTATGTAGCATATCATCAAAAATATTCTGCATAGCTCATTGATAAGTTGCACCTATATTTTTCAACCCAAGCGATATTACTTTGTAATAATAAATACCCTTTAGAGTGTGAAAAGCTATACACTCCTCATCTTATGGTGACATCCTGATTAGATTGTACATAGAGGATCCATCCATGAAAGAAAAAACTTCATGTCTAGTGGTTGCATCAACCATGAGCTCAATAATAGGTAGTGGAAAATCATCCTTTCAATATGCCTTGTTTAGATCTCGAAAATCAACACTAATGTGTATCTAGCTATTCTTCTTCTTGACCAGTACAATGATAGAGATCCAAGTTGGATATTTAACTTCTCTAATAAATCTTGCATCAATAAATTTATTAACTTAACTTCAATAAGAGGAACAAGCTCTAGGAAAAGCACTCATTGTGATTGCTTTACTAGACAAGCTTTATTTATCCCAAGGTGATGAATTGCAACGTTTTGGTCTAATCTTGGCATTTCCTTATATGTTCAAGCAAAGACATCTTTATACTTGCTCAAAGATTTTGAAATGTTGTTCCTTCTCTTTAGGATTTAGAAGCTTGCTAATAAATATGGGATGAGGCATTTCTATCACGCCAAGATTCAACTGCTTGAGTTAATCAATAGTTTCCATTCCACTATTTTCAAGTTGTGGAGGAGCTTATGGGATTTCATCTTTAGGAATTTCTGAATCAGGCTCTTCATCAATAATGATATGGTTACATATATGTAACTCATCATTTTATTCATCATATGGTTATTCAACCTCAACAACTCTCATTCTCTGAAATGTAATGCTCTACTTCAATACTCCTTTTACTTTTAAAACTAAGATAAACACTATTATCTATGTTAGGTAGTTTGTGGCTTGTATGAAATCACTTGCCACCAATATATTAAATTCTTCTAGACACAGATCATATGAAACAGGACTTAGCTCCTATTTAACACTTGTGCAATTAGAGCTAGTAGCAATTTCCATTTCATCTTCATAAGCATCATTCTCTCTGCATGAATATTTTATGATGCATTATTTTATTTTCATAGGTCTATCCACATTGATTACTAAGGTTGCAAATTTTAGCTCAATTTGATTGAGATAAGTGAAACGTATGGCACTCATTTTTTAACTCCAACATATCAATCTTGTTGTCATACTCATTTTTCTTGCTTTTTCACAGCATTAATTTTTAGTTGATTAAATATAAAATCTTCAAACATGGACCTATATTAAGCTTGCTTTGATTTTTAGCACCAAGTCTTTTAAAGATAGAAGGATAAGTAGTCGGAGCAATGAGATGATTAAATATAGAAACTTAATGATTATTCTGTTCTTGCTCATCTTGCTTCACATGATCTTCCATAAAAATATGTTGGATATCAGCACACTTATCCTTTTTCGTCACATGTATCCTAACTAATTTTGCACCTTTAGTTCTCCAGCCAACCTTTGACTATTCAACATAAAATTCTTGTCTCCTTAGTTTTTGTCATGTTTCACTAAGTTTATGAACTTTCTCTCCAATTACCTCAGGTTTATGCTCACTTAGATTAGGCGTATTAGCAAAGTTATAGCCAAAGTTTTCAAGCAATTTATACATCTTAAGGTCTAATGTCCCCTTGAATTCTTTGTGAGAAACCACCTTCAACAAATGGTCAATTATGGGTTGATAAGCTCATGTCGACAATAGGCATGATCAACTCTTTCCTCAAAGTTTGATAGGCATTTGACTCTACTATCTTTAACTGGCCTATGACAACACCATTTGGTTCAATGCATACTCCAAGTGGAATTTGCCTTTTCTCTTGATATGAGTGTGATGCACATTGAAAGATTAGTAAGTTGGACTCATCACTAGACTCTCATTTTCTATTTGCTGACATCTCAATAATTGTTAATTTATTCAAATTTTTGAAGCAATCTTATCTCCTTTTAATGAGGTGGTTGCCTGGAAGCTTTGTAGATTGCACTTTATTTATTGAGTCGAGATCTAGATAAAGTTTAGCATCAACAAAATATGATTCTGCTTCAGTAAATGGATTCACATCTTCATCTACTTTCATAATTTCTCCATTTTTTGAATATTTGAAGCATTTATGAAGAGTGAAAGGCATCACCCCATTCTCATAAAGTCATAGTCATCCCAAAAGTAGATGGTAGGAAGTCCTCACATCAATGACACGAAATAAAGTACTTGTTTTCAACTCCTCGATTGTGAGGTCTAGACAAATCATACCAATAGCTAGTTGGCGTCTTTAATTGAAACCTTGAATAGTTAGATGGCTATGTGAAAGATATTTGATAGAAATTTCCAAATTCTTCATGATGGATTTTGGCATGATATTAACGATAGATTCTCTATTAATGAGTATGCGTTTAATCTTTTGCTCTTGCATAAAGCCTAAAATAAAAAGTAGCAAATTGTGAGGTTTTACCCCAGCAGCAAGTCCTCATTTATAAAAGCAATGGCGATACAACATAAAGTGGAGTGTGGCTTTTTAGTTTCACAATATATAGCTTGCACTATGTTAACACTTTGATCAAAGAACCTTGTAGGAAAATAATCTTTCAAAGTCACTTGACTCTTTTTTAACCTACTAATGAATTCTCCAACTTACCAATTATAGCTTTTAGATTTTTCATCATCCTTGGTTGAGGGTGTCTAGCTACATACGAGACCTTTGATGCAAATGGACAAGATTGGTTAACACATTATTTTCTCCTTAGATAGTACATCACAATAATCCACTCATTGCTATCTTCAATTTTAGCAATAGAACATGCTTTCAGCTTAGTTACTTCGTCAATGAATTTAGTTTCCACTAATACTAGATCTAAACTCACAAACTAAATCATTATTGATGCACCCATGAGTGAAGATGAGGAAAAGACATTATCTTTACTTGACATAACACATGTGGCATTAGCTACTGCTATAATGCTAGCAAGATTTAACATAACAACATCTTCTATGTCAAGAATTATCTTTCCAACTTTTGCTAATACTATGAAATTTTCCTTGAAGATAAAACATTTCTCTATTAGATGACCAACAACTCAATAATACTTGCAATATTTTAGATTGTTCACCTTTCCAACTTTTTTAGGACATTTTGGTTCTAGTAGTTCTATTAACTCCTTATCAATAATTGATCAACGATATGAGAAATATTAGAATATGGATAAGCATACTTCTTCTTTTGTATTTCTTTTAGTGTTTTCTTGCTTGTTGAAATGTATTAATCTTCAATTTTCTCAGTAACCTTTTTATTATTTATGGGAATCTTGATGGAGGTGTCTTGATTGCCATAGATTCCTTAGTAATTGTTTTGACATATTTTTTGCTTTTCTCTAGAATCTTTCTTTTCCTACTTTTGACCTTCAACAAGTATTCCAACCCAATGATAGCAATTCTAATCTCCGTATCATGGGCATGAGTGGCCAATTCCTTAAAAGTGTGAGGCTTGATTACTTGAAGAATATAGAGAAGTCCCCTGTGCATACCTTGAATACATATCTCTACTGCAGACGTCTCTGAGAGTCTATCCTTGTAGTTCAAACTTAATGCACACTAATAGTTGATATAGTCTATTACTAGCTCATCCTTCCATAAGATCATCATAAGTCCTTGCATTGTTACATGTCTCCATGAAGTGGGTTACATGCTATTTTGGATTTTCCTTCCTATCAAACTACTAGAATTTTATTAATTGATATCCCATCAGCATTCTCAGTGAGTCAATCTTCTTTGTATAGTGTTTTAAATATATAATAGAACTTTGAGAGGGTATGATATATTGAGCACTAATAATATTCATAATCATGTCTTATAATTGTTAACTAGATAATGTAGTAATAAGAGTTAGAGAGTGATTGCTCTTTTGATCAATTTCTCACTTGCGAGGTATCTCCTCAACTTATTTTTCCACTACTATATGACCAAAGAAAGATTGACAATTGTAGCTTAATCGTCCAAGATGGGAGTATCACTATTTGTTCATGAGTTGTGCAATTAGTGAATCTTTCTCTTCCACGATCCCTTGGAGGCCAGCTATAGCTTAAGCCATTCGAGAAAGTTGTTCATCTATTATTGTCACTCCAGTTGATTTAGCCAGTAACTCAACAAAAGATGATGTCTTGGGATTTATCTCACTTGGACTTCCATAGTTTAAATCATCAGATAGAGTGAAATCAGTATTCTTGTCCCTAATTTTAGGCCAATTGACAACATTAGTAGCAGGGTCAATAGCATCTTTCTTAGCTAATATGAGTTGGTTCCTCTTAGGTGGCATTAAGTAGGTGTGAATATCTTCAAAATTCAAATAAGAGAAAGAGATGAGGGATAGGATTGATCCCATTGAGCATGCTAGATATTTGTTCACACAAATTTCATTCTTTGCAAATTTTAAATCATAGAACAAAGAAAAAAAAGAAAAAAAAATTGAATTTATATTAAAGAATAAACGAGAATTACAATTTATCAAAGAAATAAATCCCTGACAAAACTATTCCCATGATTCTTTTCCCATTATATGATCCAAAGGCTTGAAACTTTTTCTTAGATATAAAGTATAGTATCATTTGACTTGATAAAAGAATACTACAAAATTTTTTTGAACTCGAACCTTAACTCTGAGATCAAAGAACTTGATGCTTTGAAGAGGTATATGATCTTCACATTAACATACTTCATTGCGATAGAAACTTGAAGTTTGAAAACTTGAGTCTTGGACTTGTGCCTCGAAAACTTGGAACTTGGATTTGAGAATGTGATTATGAGTCTCTGAACACTCCTTTATTAGGTATTTAGTGGAAGACCCTCAAATGGCTTGGACTTCTTTGATACGCATGTTAAGAGATAATATCAAATATTTGAACTTAATTGATCCATGGACTTAGATACTACACATGTCACAACTTGGTTAGCTTAAGATTGCTAGGCTATCAGACTTGATTTGATTGGTTGTACCACTTCATCTTGACACTTGTCAACATTTAGTTTATATTAAATAAATACTAGAATATTAACTAAACTTAACTATTTATCTTTTAGAATTAAATTTAACACATCCCAAAAATATGAATAGAAAAATTTTAATTAATATCTAATATATTATTTTACACTTGTTACTTTTCAATGGTCCCAAAATTAATTTGTCAACCATTATTATTTGTCAAAGTAAACAATCATTCCACTTATTCACATCTATTATTCATATCATCACACAAAATAAGTATAATTTAAAAAGAACTAAATTATCATAATCCTACTCTTCATTGTTCATTTCATCCTATCATTGTACATCCCATGTCACTAAGTAAAAGGGCCCTTAATAGATTGATGCTAAAATCTTCTAATAATTCAAGCTACCAAATACTATCACAAAAAAAATAAAATTATGTGAGTTTAAGTAATTTTTTTCTAGTCAAAATCGAACGGCTTTGTGTGGATAATTTTAGGTTCAAGGAATGTGAAACTGCAAATATATGGGGATCTCTACAAATTTCCCTATAAGGGCCTTTGCTTTCAAGTCAAATATAAGAGAGAGAGTGAGAGAGAGAAATTGCACGAGAACACATATAGTGTGCTAGGGAAAATAAAAATTTCCTTGCTATAAAAATGTATTTGCGAACGAACTTAGTGATGCCACTTGTGATAACGTTAACTAATGGTTTCATGGCTAAGAGTGTATTTCGATAAGTTTAAAAAATCTCAGGAAGTATTTGAATAAATTTCTTTAAAAACATTTTATAAGTTTCAAAATAAAATGTTAGAATATTATAAGTTTTTGTAGAAAAAAGTAAGAAGATACTTATTTTTAACATCTTAACAAGTTCTTTTACTTCTAATTATTTTAATTGCAAAATTGTCATTAATAACATTCTGTAAACTCCAAATTCTTATTTTGTCCAAATACTTCAAATAATTTATTTTAAAAATCAGATATAACATCTTACAAGTTTCAAAAATATTTTATAAATGAAGGAACTTATAAAATCTTTAAATAAATTTGGCCAAACACTATATTAATCCATCCATAATACATTCCAAAACACGGGAATTAGATAAGACCAAGTCTGAATTGAGGCACTTAGATCTCCCACATACAGATTTGCTATAAAATGAAGTGCATGTTAATAAACCATAAAATTAAAAAAATAAGATCCTATGTATAATAAATTAGGGAGTATCAGATTACATCTTGAAAGCATAAACATATAAAATGGATTAGTCAAATGACCAATAATTTTGACTCAGGTGACGTTCGAGGCATATATATATATTAAAATATTAGTCATAATGAGATCCATACTTGATGGATTTCATGTTATTATCATCTTATTCGAAGCTCATTCTTGAATATTGAAATATTTCAAAAGTTGCTAAATAAATACATCTCCACTAATCGACAAACTATTGGATTAATTTATCTTACATTAATTGCAAATAGATGAATGATGTTACTATATAAATAATGACAAAAAACTAGACTTATTTTATTAGAATGGATCGTTTTTTATTCTACGTCTATAGTATATATTTTTTAGTGCAATAAATAGGAAAAAGTAATATTTAATTGTTACAAAAAATAAAGCAACAAGTTGACAATCTGGTACCGAGGCAATCAATCATATCGCAAAGTTCTTTTAAAATTTATTGATCCGAAATGTGCTGATTCGTAATAAGCAACTTATTTAGTGTTGATGGAAATCAATTCAAGTCCGTTGAATTAAAGTAATTAAAATTAGTGATAAAAATAATCTCATTAATAATCCCTTGCTTGCGTTATTTACATAGCTAATAGTAAAATTTGTACAATTAACTGATCGAATAAAAAGGAATTTAACACATTAACTTAATTATGTGTTAATGAAAGGCGACTTCCAGCTAGTATAGTTTAACTTGAGTTGAAGTCAATGTGCATTTTATAAAAACATGTTTTCCATTACATACGATGTGGATAATTTTGGCTATAAGATGGTCTAATAAATTAAGTTAACTAATTAAACAAATGGATTGGAGAGCCCAACGATAATTTAAACCCATGAAAAAGGGAAGAAAATCCCTAATGAGCCTACATCTGTAAAGATAAAAACTACTAATACTAAGTTCAGGGAAGAACTTGGGGGAATAGGATATCATTCGCAAATGGATCATCAATTTTCAAGAACTTTCGAGAAGTAGACATCTCTTTGTTGGCATCAAAATTTTGTTGGAATAAACTACCATTTGATAGCCCAATTAAATTGGCTATTAAATTAGGTCTCAAATTAAAGTCCATAATAAATTTGGGTTTTATAAAATGGGCTAATCCAAAATGAATTATAAAATTTTTATTTATTTTGAATTAGCTAAATGGGCCAAAATAAAGAAGGCCCATTAGTTAATTAAGCCCATCTCAACTGATGTTCGGGCCCAATGGGATACTCAAGTTTCAAGTCATCAAACTCTAATTTGTGCCTATAAAAAAAGGTGCTAGGAGGCATACCACACATCAAGAAATTTATCAAGAAATTCAAATTCAAGCTCTCAAGTTCGAGCTCTTGCCACGAAGAAATGCTGCAACCACAAGGGTTCTACATCTTCTCCAAAGGCAACCAAATTCTGAAGACCTTGATGTCAAAATAAATACTTGATTTAAAGGAAGTTTGTGATTTTATCTGCAAATCTAGTACAGAATTACACATCCGATTCAAGAATAAGCATCAAGGTCTTGAATCAAATTCAAAGAAGAAGAATCATTGGATTAGTCTTCAATTATGGAGATATTTTCAGAGACTATAACCACTTTCTATTTAAATTAAATATTGAATTTGTCCATATTTTTCTTGTCTTGTAATTCTTTTTTCAGATATGAAATTTGTGTGAACAAATTTCTGGTACGCCTTGTGGGACAATCTCTACCCCTCATCTCTTTTTCCTATACCAAAGTTTCAGTTTTTATTTCCAAACTCTCCATGGCACCCAAGAAGAATCAAGTCACCATCATGAATCAAATGAAAGTCATGGATATTATTGCCGCAGCTAGTCAATCCTCTACTGAGGGCAAGATTGTTGATACTATTCCATCAGATGACTCGAACTTAGCAAGTCCTATGTAGATCAAGTCTAAATCATCTCTTTTTGCCGCATTGCCTGTGATGGTAACTGAAACAACCACAATGGATGAACAACTCAGATGGCTCAAGCAATAGCTAATCTTCAAAAAATTATGGAAGACAAAGATCTCCAGATCGCCCAATTGATGGACAAGCTGGAACACTCAAATATCGGAGAGTTTAGTTAGAATTGTTCACCGTCCTAAAATCATGTTGAAAATGAGAAGCAAATGAATGGGGTACCACCCAAGCAAGACTTAATGCAGAAATCTAATCACTCCATGACATTTGTCGTTACACTATTTGTGCAACAACTGTAAGAGATGATAAATAACACTATCATAGTTCAGTGTGGCGGACCTTTGCAAAACTTATTTATGTACTCAAAACTATATACTAAGTGTATTGATGCACCATGGATGCCGATAGGTTACCAACGACCAAAGCTCCAACAGTTTGATGGAAAAGGTAATCTGAAGCAACATATTGCCCACTTTGTGGAAACGTACAGTAATGCAGTAACTGACAGTGACCTCATCGTAAAGCAATTCATGAGATCACTCATGGGAAATGCATTTGATTATTGCATTGATCTTGAGCCTAAATCTATTGATAGTTGGGCAGAAATGGAAAGAGAATTTTTGAACCACTTCTACAGTATCTGTCGTACTGTGAGCTTGATTGAGCTTACCAATGTAAAGCAGTGAAAGGACAAGCTGGTCATTGACTACATCAATCGTTGGCTTGCACCAAGCTTGAATTGTAAGGATAGATTATCAGAAGTTTCAGCAATAGATATGTGCATCCGAGGGATGCATTAAGGGCTTCCTTATATCCTCCAAGGAGTCAGGCCACGAAGCTTTAAAGAACTAGCAACTTGTGCTCATGACATGGAGTTGAGCATTGCAAACCATAAGCCCATTTTTCCAGTGGATGATCAAAAGAAAGATAGGAAAAACTTAAAAAGAAATGAAAAGTCCATTAAAAATACTGTGAAGGAATTCATGGTAGGTAAAGTAGCTCTTATCAAAATTTTTGCAAGTAGTAACAAAGGAGAAAAGCCTGATCAACCTACGCCAGCTGAAAGGTGTTTACCTATCTTGAAAAAATTACAGAAAAAGGAGTACCTGTTCCCTGACTCAGATGTCCGATAGATTTTTAATGAGTTATTAGCAAGAAAAATGATCAAGTTACCTAAGCCAAAACGTCTGGACACAGTTGGGAAGGTGAATAACACAAAATATTGTAAGTACCATCGAGTTGTTAGCCATCCTATAGAAAAATATTTTGTGGTTAAATAGAAAATTATAACACTAGCCAAAGATGGAAAAATCATCCTTGATACCGAAGATGCTGTAGATGCAAATGTTGCTAGCATCACAGTTATTGCAAATGCCACTTACAGCCAGGAGTATGTTCTTTCCCCACTCATGGGGGCATCAAGGATACTTCAATTCAGAAGTATAGATCCAGTCATGTTTGAAAATTTGTCCGTTGACAAAAAAAAAGGTCAGACACAAGTTCTATTTCTAAAACTAAAGATGATGGTAGATGGATTCTTGTGACATGCTGGTGGAGGCAAAGGTAACTTATCCACCAACTTCATCCATCATCTTGAAAGACAAACATCTTACTAGGCACCCTCAGCCAAAGTTAGTGAGGGATATGAAATTTTCTCATGTTAAGCTAAAAATGTTGAGAAGAAATCGTTGGGACCTTGTTACTCTAGGAGACTTTTTTCCTATGAGATTTTTTTAACAGAAGGTCAAAATGGCATTTACTGCATCTGGATAAATGGAAAGCCAAAATTTTGCTTCTTGTTGTGTAGTTGTTGCCTTAACAGATAAGGATTTATTGCTGGGATTGAAGCCCCATAATCGGCTGCTCTTTGTTTCTTGGTTCATGCAAGATCAAAAAATCAACCGCATGCTTATTAATAAGGGGTTAGTGGTTAACATTATGCTAAAATCTACTATGAAATAGTTAGGGATCACAATTGAGGACTTATCTCGTAGTCACTTGACCATTTAAGGTTTTAACCAAGGAGGTCAGCAAGCTATTGGAATGATCCATCTGGATCTTACTATTGGAGAATTAAAAGTGGATACTTTATTTCGTGTCATTGATGCAAGGACTTCTTATAACTTACTATTAAGAAGAAAATGGCTTCATGAAAATGGAGTGGTTCCATCTACCCTTCACTAATGCTTTAAATATTCTAAGAATTGTGAGATAATGAAGGTCGATGCGGATATGAAACCATTCACTGAGGCATAATTGTAGTTTGTAGAAGCCAAATTGTATCTAGACCTGAATCTAGTACAAAAAATATTACCGTTAAAAGATCTAGACAATTATCTTATTGAGAGAAATCATGTTGAACTAACGACTCCAGAATCTACTGATCAAAAGTCCAAGAGATCAATTGTGGTTGAAATTCTGGCAAGTGAAGTAATTGAATCTAGAGGGACACCTAATTTGCCAATATTTTGGTATACCCTTCGATCACAATGAAAGGAAAGATAGATGCCATCTAAAATATATATTTCATTGCTATATAATAAAAGAGAACAAATTAAAAGGATAGAATCTGATGATGATAAAGTTATAAGAAAAAATTAATCATGCCCATTATCAATCTGAACTCAAAGGCCTCAATTGGATTTTTCTTTAGTGGGACTCAACGTCAAAAGTTTCATGGGATGTTTAATCCAAAAGCCTACAATCTCTTCGCTAAGTCTAGATATGACTTCTCTAATCCATCTAAGTTAAGGGAGTTGAAGCCGCAGCTGACTTGAGAAAAGATCTATAGCCTCAACAATGCACAACAAAAATTATGAAGCCAAGGGTTTTATGTTGATTAACCAAGGACAAGCTTGGGATATGCACCAAATGAGCCAATCAGAATATGTGTGATAAAAAAAGATAAGTGCGTTAGTGTCCAACATATTGCAGTTGACAAAGGTGGAAATGATGGAAGTCAAAAGTCAAGTGATCATCACGTCTCTGAGTTCAATTGATTAGGTACTCAAGCTATTCATTTTTCTATCTCTGATAGACTTGGTCAGAATCCATCAATTCATAAAGGGCCTACGGCAAGTCATCCACATGGTTCGATCTTCAATCGACTTGGAAGTAACATTACAAAAAAATTAAGGAAAAGAACTAATTATGACAAGGCTAATGTAGTGGAATTCAGAGCTAAAGGTTAAACTATCTACTTATCCCAACCGAGTGAAGCCAAATCCTCAATCCTATAAGATGATACGACGTACCATGAGATATTTATTCAATAAAGATAGTAGACATGAGGACAAAGTAGAGGTCGCTATAAGCTTTAACTACACAAGTATTACAGAACGACCAAGCCCTCAATATCGTAGAGAGTTCAATAGATTAGTTATGGGTGACTTTGTGCAAGATATAAATTATCATGGGTGGAAAGCAACATGTGTCCCCACTGTGAAAGCAAATGGAGTTATACAATAGAGGGTCACATTTCAAAGTGTAGAAGTTATAAATACTATACAGTTTGATGATGAAGAAGACAATGAGTTGCACTCATGCCATCATGTTACAGTTGATGAAGATTCTAACTCAGATGCCTCTGAAGATGATATTTAAGAAGGCCCTCCACAACTTGAAGATGGTGGACAAGCAACTGTAGATAAGCTTAAAGAATTGAATCTTGGCACAACGGAGGGGCCATGCTCTATATTCATAAGTTCCCTCTTAAGTAATGAACATAAAAAGAGCAGTACTTAAGAACCTTGAGTTAGTACAGAGATGTCTTTACTTGGACATATAAAGAGATGCCGGAATTAGATCGCAAAGTTGCAATTTATCACGTCAGAATAAGGTATGGGGTGCACCCAGTGAAGCAGTTGCAGTGAATTCTCCGCCCAGAGCTTGTCCTCTGAATTGAAGTTGAAGTAAACAACCTCATTGATGCTAGGTTCATTAGAGAAGCTAAGTATCCAACATGGATATCTAGCAGTATGCCTGTTAAAAAGAAAAATGGAAAAATACGCATTTGTGTCGACTTTGGAGACTTAAATAAAGCATGACCAAAAGATGATTTTCTGTTACCAATCATTAAGCTTATGAGGCCTTGTCCTTCATAGATGGATCCTCAGGATACAACCAAATTAGAATGTTACTGCAAGATGACGAGTGTACAGCTTTTTGTATTCTAAAGGGGATCTATTGTTGTAAAGTGATGCCTTTTGGGTTGAAGAATATAGCTGCTCCTTACCAGCGCGCTATGCAAAATATTTTTGATGACATGCTACACAAAAGAGTTGAATGCTATGTTGATGATTTGGTTGTTAAAAGTAAGAAAAAAAGTGATCATTTAACAAATCTTCATGTGTTGTTTGATCAGTTGCGAAAATATAACTTGAAAATGAATCCCCTTAAGTGTGCATTTAGCATTACATCAGGCAAGTTTCATGGCTTTATAGTCCATTATAAAGGTATTAAGTTCAATCCTGCAAACATATATGCCTGCGCTGAGGAACTTAAAGGAACTACGGAGTTTGCAAGGTAGTCTTGCATTCATAAGAAGATTCATATTGAACCTCGCTAGAAGGTGCCAACCATTCAATCAACTTATGAAGAAGGATGCCCCTTTTAGATGGGATGAAGGATGTCAAAATTCTTTTGAAAGCATAAAAAGGCACCTCTTAAATACACCAATGTTGGGAGCTTCGGTACCTAAAAGGCCACTTATATTATATATCACGGCACAAGATAGGTCGATTGGCACTCTTATGGCTCAGGAAAATGAAGAGGGTAAAGAAAAAGTGCTTTACTACCTGAGCAAATCCTTGACTGGAAATAAATTGAAATATTCCCCTATTGAAAAGATATGCTTAGCATTATTCTATGCCATTAAAAAGTTAAAGCACTATTTTAAGGCAAACTCCATACGACTCATCTCTCATGCTAATCTGATCAAGTTTGTTATGTCAAGACTTGTGCTCTCTAGGAGATTGGCAAAGTGGTTTGTCATATTCAACTAATACGAGATCACCTATGTACCACAAAGGGCTATTAAAGGGCAAGCTTTGGCAAATTTCCTGGCTGATCATCCTATCCCTACAGAATAGGAGTTATCTGACAACCTCCCCAACAAAGATGTTCTTTGTGTTGAAGTTCTCTCAGCACAGACAATGTTTTTTGATGGAGCAGCTAGATCTGATGGATCAGGGGTAGGGATTATCTTTATGTCACTAGAAAAGAAAATGTTGACATATTCCATCATACTAAGCAGGTTGTGCTCTAACAACATCGCCGAGTACCAAGTTTTGATCATTAGACTTTAGATGGCCTTAGAAATGGAGATCATGGATATCGAGATCTATGGTGACTTAAAGCTAATCATCAATCAGCTTTTGAAAGAATGAGGTCAAGAAAGAGGATCTCGTGCCTTTTTTTTAGTAGGCCTCAAATTTATTGACAAAATTTAGGAATGCCAGTTTAAACCATATATCGAGAAAGGAGAATAGGATAGCTAATACATTGGCTAACCTAGCAACTAATCTTACTCTGTCTGAGGGAGAAATAATAAATGTCCTTGTATGCAATCGGTGGGTTGTGCCATCCCATTTTGAACCTAGTCATGAAAATTTAAATGCCATATCAGCATTGATTAGTGATGATTGAGAATGGAGGAGTCCATTTATTAATTACTTAAAGTATGGAAAGTTGCCGAATGATATTCGCCATAAGACAAAAGTATGAAGGAGGTCATATTGTTTTATTATATATAAAGATACTTTGTATCATCGATCTTTTGAAGGTAATTACTAATGTTTCTTAAGTGGCGAAGAAACAAAGGAAGCTATGATTGAAGCACATTCTGGGGTTTGTGGTGCTCACCAGTCTGGTCCTAAACTCCATTTTCAGAACAGAATGATGGGTTACTATTGGCTAATGATGGTCAACGATTGTTTGGAATATGCGAAGAGGTGTGAAGCTTGCGAACTATATGCAAGTTTCATACTCCAACCTCCAGAGCCTCTATATCCTACTATTGCTTCACAGTCATTTGATACTTGGGGTCTCGATGTTGTAGGGCCTATTACTCTGAAGTCATCTATTGGTTATGCATATATATTGGCAGCTACTGATTACTTCTCCAAATAGACGGAGTCAGTTCTTTTTAAAAAGGTAAAGAAGGAGACGGTAGTTGAGTTCATCTGTATGAACCTTATTTTTCGATATGGGGTGCCTCGCTACATCATCACTGACAATGGCAAGCCATTCTATAACAAGTTGATGGATACGTTATGCACACAGTTTAGTTTCAAGCAGCATAACTCTTCAATGTAAAATGCATCAGAAAAATAGTTTGGCTGAAGCATTCAATATGACCCTGTGTAACCTCCTAAAAAAGATAGTGTCAAAGTCAAAAAGGGGTTGGCACGGGAAAGTGGGAAAAGTACTGTGGGCATATAGAACAATACATTAAACTGCTACTCAAGCTACTCCATATTCTTTGGTGTATGGAGTTAAAGTTATTCTCCCTCTTGAAAGTTAAAAACCTTTACTTTGTGTTACAATTCAAGGACTCACCATCGAGGATAATGCTCATCTCAGACTTGAGGAATTAGAAGTATTGGATGAGAAAAAGTTTGAAGCTCAACAGCAAATTGAGTGTTACCAGGCTCACATGATGAAAGCATTCAACAAAAAGGTCCACCCTCGATCATTTCAAGTTGGGGACTTAGTCTTGGCAATGAGAAGGCCAATTACCATCACCCAGTGTATGAGAAATAAGTTTATTTCAAAATGGGATGGCTCTTATATGGTGGAAGAAGCTTACACAAATGGTGCATATAAGTTGGTGGATAAAGATGGACTACGCATTAGCCCCATAAATGGTAAGTTTTTGAAGTGCTATTATCCATGAAGAAGTATACTCCTTGATGCATAAGCTTAAACTGCATGTTACTCCTAACCTACATGAGTATAAACTGTGTACGGTACCTACTAATGGTAGTGTATGTGGATAAATGGCTAACATACGCTACTAAAAGTATTTCATGTGGCTAAAATATAGAAATACTTCACCTCATCTAGGGTGGCTAAGCTATAGATACTCCTAGCCCACATGAGTATAAATTGTGTACGGCCCCCCCTTCAAAACAAAAATTCTTTGAACTACGTGATGACTTGATCCCTTTGATAGGGCACATAGACAGCTTAGAATTTATTTCTAAGTTCAGTCTCATCTTTAAATAAGTTTGGTTTGTCTAAAAGATAGCCAATTTATTTGTAAGTTTAAGCCGATTCATAATTATTCAATCATTGAGAGCATGTGGTTGATCTTGGCTTACTTAGTATTGATAAGAAATGTGTAGAAATTAGAGTGTTAAAAAAAAGTGAAGCATAAGTTTGATGCAGAGAAAAGAGCTTTTATTACATATGAATATTCTTTTACATCAATTGACAAAAAAAAAAAAAGAATGCTAAAAAGCTAAATGTTCAAGCAAACATTTCAAAGGCAGCTAAATCATTGTGGGATTCTTCAAGTAATGCCTCCATTCTCTTCAAAGCTTCAACTTCTTTATCGGTCAAAAATGGAGTGCTCTCAATCGTCAAAACTTTTTCCCACTTGGTTACTACTTTTTTTCGAATGGTAGAGAGGTTTTCTTCTGCTGTATAAAGTTATAAGCTTGTAAACTCTTCCTTGTTGTTCAATTCAGCAAGTTGCACCTTCAATTCTTCCTATTGTTTGGTAATTTGTAGAAGTTATGCTTTTAAAGTGTTTATCACCTCAACTCAACCAGTCTCTATTTCCTCAACCTTAGAAAGATCTTGTTGTGCAACAAGAAATGCTTTCTCATGAGCCTCTTGTGTTTCTCTCTATATGGAGTTTAACTTAACTTTTGTGTAGTTGGAACGCCCTCGAAGAAAGACTTTAGATTACTCTCCAAAGATGATGTATCTCTCATATGTTCTCATCTCCATAATCAGATCATCAATTGCTGGCTTCACCTCTGAAAGTTGCTCAAATGAAGCCTTCATGATCTTTTGGCATATTTGTTCCTAATAAAATTTGATAAGTATTTGCTCAGCTTCAGTTTTTATAACTCGAGGATAAAATTCAAAAATCTCAACACGTGGAAATGGCTGGGATGAAGCCTCAAATGTCTTCTTGAGTTTCTTAGGCATATTCTCCTCAACAGGCAACTTTTCTATAATAGAAATAGGCAACATCATTTAGATACTTGTAAAATGTTTCAAACATTACAAAAAAAGATAATTGATGCTTTATTACCAGAGAAATGGGAAGTAACGTATCCTCTGCATAAGCTAAAAGGATTGACTTTATTTATTAAACCTATGCTCTCTTCAAAAGCAATAGGAATCTCTTTTTCAAGGTCTGTAAGCTGAAAGGAAAATAAAGAAAACATAAGATAGGTGAAGGAGAACAGTAATGTAACCAAATAAAATTATGATAATAATGAGTATGTATACATATTCTGCTAACTCCCCTAAAGGCAATGAAGAACTTGGAGCATATGCAAAAAATGTTGAATTCACACTAATATTGTCTAAATCAAGAACCTTTGATCTCTTTTTAAACTGGTATTGGTTGCTGGATTCATCGTTAGAGAGCGACAAAGTAAAAATCACTTCATTTCCTTCAGTTGGACTTACTATAAGGACAAACTTGAGAGTCGAGTCCACATAAAGTGCCCATCATTTCTTAGAAGGCATTTTTACTGATTCCATGCCAACAACTAAATTTTGATGAGATGGGGTAACTTCGACATCCTTGGAACCTTACCTTAAAGCCCTTTGGGATCCTTTAGGATTCAAGTCTATGAGTTGATTAAGTTTGAGAATGATTTTTATGTTTTTTCCCAAATAAGCCTTCCAATGTTCAACCCACCAATCAATATATTCTTTCGTAACCAAAGGTGATTAGGAGGTACTACTTGGTACAATTAGCTTGGAAGATGTTCCCAACAAAGGACAAGACTGCCAAAGTCAAACAAGTTCAACCAACTCACTTTTAAGAATTTTCCTCTTTAGGTGGTCAGGAATGTCTTGACAGAAACCATGTTGCTGACTAAACTGATAAGGACTATAAGCTTCAGTAATACAAATTGCCCTACTTTGGAATGTCAAGTTGCCAGACTGCAGAGCCACAAAAAGATCTTTGTAGGTATTGGATATGCCTGCATCATCTGTCACTGAGGTTTGCCCATGTGTGCGCAAGTTTTGAAGCTTTGAAGGATTAATGTTATGGAACAATTCACATGCCTCAACAAGATAGAAGTGTTTGGCCATATTCTCTCCTGCATATTTCACCATTTGAGCTCCAATTGATTCAAGTTTGGATGGAAAATATGTTTAAAGATGGCGCCTAATCCAACTGTACAAATAATGAATAGGAAAGATGGTGGTGGACTCATTTAAACTCTTTGAAGCAGATATCTCCCTCAAACTATGGTAAATACTTGCTAATATAGGAATTGCTAGAGAGAAACAATCACCATGAGCCATTTTATTCAAAACTTTAAAAACAAAAGTGCGTACCTTATCAACTTTGCGATGTGGTAAAGCAAAGCTACATAACCAACATGAAAGGAAAGTAGCCAAATAAGTTTCATCCCTAATATCCTCTTCAATCTTGAGCATTAAAAAGGGCTCATCATATTCCTTGGTGTGTGATAACAAAGATACATTAATATCCCTACAAGGATTGTGAGATAGCTTTGGCTTGACAAGTCTCTTTTGGATGATCTTGATGGTGGTTGCACATATCTAGTTGAGCCTCTGAACCAAAAACCAATCCAATCAAAAATAGATACACCATTAGAGTACTTCGAAAGCATGTGGTATGCTATGAATAGATACTTGCAACTTTGCAGCAAAGATGGTTGGCATGCATCAATAGCAAGCAGCTCCTTAGCAGATGGAACAACTTCATCATAGAAATCTCCACTTATTAGCATTCCGCAAAGTCCACAAAGATCCCATAAAGAGATTGACAACTCTCCAATAGCAGTGTGCAGTATGTTTGTAGAAGGGCACCACTGCTTGAGGAATACTTGGAGGACATTCTTGTTGCAAACGTACATGAAAATGGAGGCATGAATAGCTGTATAGATCTTGGATCGACAAAGGGTGTCTGCATGATGGCCCAGCACATCCTTTGCCCACTCTCAATAGTCAGTATGAAAGGATGCCTCACTAAACTTGGATGCTGGAATTCTCCACAAACCTCTGTTGCTGCTGAGATAGTGGTTTGGAAGTGAAAGTTCTGAATGCATAGCTCCAATGTCATGAAGGGATGATTTCAACAGCAAGACCTTAAAATGAGCAGAAGCACCAGAATGCTGATCAATCGTCTCCTTAGTTATCTCCTCAGACCATTTAGCAACATGCATGGAGTGGTTTGATCGAGCATTAGAAGATTGAGCATCTACGACTGCTTCATACACACATAAAGTAGTACTCTTGGCTTTGGGAAAGTCTTTGTCACCCCGAATCACGATGCATGAGGTTTGCTCATTACAATCCTTAATATCGATCTTGAAATTCAAATGTAAAACAAGTTATTAGATGAAGAGAAGACATGAAAAAGAAGAAAGGCTGATAACATACAACAAATAACATCACATTGCATGATAAAATAGTAGGTGTGTCAATATATCAACCCTGTGGTGTGCATGAACGTGAAGAACACTAATACAAAATAAAGGAAAAGATTCTTACCTATTCTCGACAATGAAACAAAAAACAACAAGCCAACAACTCTTATTTAGTTTGGCAAGATTATGCGCTAGAAACTAAAGCCACGGAAAACTGTATGCACCTGTCCTCAGCCTCTATTTTCCCTCAGCTTCCTTGATAGATGAAAGCTACAAGAATTATAAATTTATAGGTGCTATGGCCAGATTAAAGTAGGTAATTTTCCTTCCCATTGAAAGCTTGGAGAATGAGAGATAACAGAATAATGATTCAATTATGAACTTCTATGAATGAACAAGGTTGAGATTTGTTTCTAAAACTGAAGAAAAAAATATACAGTAGGCATGGAAGGATCAATATTTAGTTGCATGGAAAATTCTGTATCTGCCCTTCGATTTTGGAAAGAAGTTTCTTAAAATCTTCATTAGTTAATGAAAGAGATTTCCATAAGTTAAGCAAGGAAAATATTGACTATCCTAATTTACCATGTTTTTACTGCTGTCTGCCGTGACTTATTTTGGCAAATTTTTTAAGAAGGCTAAGCAATATTCTCTATTTCTAGATTGGCAAATTAAGTGGGACCAAGCATTAAATATATATATATATATATATGAAGCTAGAGAAGTGCTTTTGTTGCATATTTCTGCTACTGTTAAGACAACTTACTGCATCAAAGGA
>JACGDI010002136.1:954812-975883 GCA_014898725.1 Jacaranda copaia
TTGGCATCAAAATTTTATTGGAATAAATTACCATTTGATAGCCCAATTAAATTGACTTTTAAATTAGGTTTCAAATTAAAATCCATAATAAATTTGAGCTTTATAAAATGAGCTAATCCAAAATGAATTATAAAATTTTTATTTATTTTAAATTAGCTAAATGGACCAAAATAAATAAGGCATATTAGTTAATAAAGCCCATCTCAACTGATGTTCAGGCCCAAGAGGAGACTCAAGTTTCAAATCATCAAACCCTAATTTATGCCTATAAAAAGGGGTGCTGGGAGCCATACCACACATCAAGAAATTTATCAAGAAATTTAAGCATCAAGCTCTCAAGTTCGAGCTCTTGCCACGAAGAAGTGCTGCAACCATGAAGGTTCTACATCTTCTCTAAAAGCAACCAAATTCTGAAGACCTTGATATCAAAATAAATACTTGATTTCAAAGAAGTTCATGATTTCATCCGCAAATCTAAGAGGGAATTACGCATCCGATTCAAGAATAAGCATCAAGCCCTTCAATCAAATTCGAAGGAGAAGAATCGGAGGATTAGTCTTCAATTACGGAGATATTTCTAGAGATTGTAATCATTTTCTATTTAAATTAAATATTAAATTTGTCTATATTTTTCTTGTCTTGTAATTCTTTTTTCAAACATGAAATTTATGTGAACACTCTTTGCTCGCATTCCATAGGAAAAGAACTAAAATTCTGTTGTCTATAAAAAATAACCTCACTTCATTTTCATGCAACATCTGTGTTGTATTTTAGTTGTCATCCGTCACTTTTATCGTGTTTAATTTTATTTTGTGTATCGATTTTATGTGAAAATGAATTAATACTTAGGTTAATGACGGAAATTTTGACTTCTTGCATTGAAAGTTATACTTTAAATACTTTGTTTATGCCATATGTCAAATATTATTTGAATTACATATTGTAATTTAATTTAATTATTGTGGCCATATTAGTTTTATCATGCCTGACCAATCATAATGTGTACGAATAAGACATTATATTAAATTCACTGCAAGTTATATTATATTGTGAAAATAGAAAATAATTATTATTCAATTAATGAATAAATTTTAATTTTTATAGATTAGTTAAAATTCTACTTTGACAAATCTGTACAAAAATTGCGATTATAGATATGAAAAGAAATATATATATATATATATGTGTGTGTGTGTGTGTACATGGTATTATTTTTCAAAAAAATTAATAAACAAATCTATCGAAGAAACTATGATTATAGATACAAAAATAAATATTATATACGGTGATGCATGAAAATAGAGTCAAGGGCTTTTTGGGTAGTTAAGCAAGTTCAAAATTCTTTTTCTCCAAAACGCAGTACAAAGAATTCTTAGCTTTTCAAAGTTCTCGATATTTAGCAATTTTTAGTAAATAATTTTTTGTGTCCAATTTCTCTTTGAGGTTTAATATTTATAGTCTTTTTTTAATGATGAGCATTGGCCCATTACAATTTTGATGTCCTTATTGGTAGGCTTAATTAATTGAACTCTCTACCCTTTTATTCATTTGTTATTTTTAATACATTGGGCCCTTTTTTAGTCCTTTTTACTTTTTTACTTTTGTGGATTTAATTAATTATATCAATATATACATGATATTACTTTTCAAAAAAATAATAAACAAACAAATTTGCAATAGTTTAAATAGTAAAAATGATGAGAACAAAAAATACAACCAAACATGCTTTAATAATTGCACCTTTTGTTTTATGATTGGGCCTTAAAATTGTTTGAATGATAATTATAATATTTCAACTGTACAGGGAGGATACCGGTGAATATTTAAGTTATTCATACATAGAGATCAAAGAGACATCAATAAGATCATGGAATAAGGATGCAACAATTAACATTTAGAAAATATTACAGAATATCATTCACATGACTACAACATATTCATAAAAAAATGCTTTACTAAACTTCTCACAAAATGATGCTAAAATCTTCTGAACAAGAAATAACTGCAAGAGTTAATGATTAAAAAATATTACAAGATACCACATAACAGCTACACAATCATACAAGAATGCTTTACTAGAGTTATTTTTAGGGCTTGCTTGTTTTATTGGATAAGATTTGATAGGCCCATTTTCTATGTTTATCTCTTGTCTTCTTCACTTTGTTATGGCCCATGATACTTTTGGGATCCGACATATTATCATGCATGGGTCAAGCTAGTTTATAAATCAAGCTAAGATGACCTAATCCATTTTTCATCTTTTCATTTTAACTCCTCATAATGAAGACCCTATTCTCAACACTTTTGCCAAATTCAGCAGCCATTCTTCCTCCTCACTCATCCTAATCTCAGATCTCCCCCACGAATCCATCCTCATCAACAGCCGCACCCCACCGACCTTCTCCTTCACAATCGTCTTGCTCGTCATTGCCACCTCGATCACCAGAGGATGAGGTAGCATAGGCAGTGGTGTGGCATTTTTTTTTCTGTGGAAACGTCAATTTCCTCATTTTCTCACCCACTCTCTCTCTCTCCCTCTCTGAATTCTTCTTCTCTCTATGGATATATGCACATTTATATATATGTAGAGGAAATTACTCTTCCGTTTCTTTGTTTTCTTCCATATACTAGATCTATCTCTCCATTCATTTGCTGGGCAGTGCATATTTTAGAATTTCTGGCTTGAAATACTAAAGATGATTTTGACTGTTTGCAGGTAATAGAAAGCCAATTTCAACACAAGTTCACCATCTTTAGCTTTTCCTAAAAGACTGTAAGTTTTGCTAAAATACAAACTTAGATTTCTGGAATGGTGTCTTTTGTACAGGATGCTTTCCTTTTTACTAGTGAAATATTAGTTAATCTTTGGTTGTTTGCATAGCGATGCATGGATGCCTTTCTACCGTGTTTGGGTTCATTTTTGTTATCATTTTGAGGAATATATTTCCTACACATGTTTAATGAAGTTATTAGGGAATCTGTAGAAATAAAAATTTGCTAGATGTTTTATGAGATCCAGGAGTTCAAGAATTACTTGCAAAGCTATATCAAAAAGGTAAACAATATTACCGTAGTCCACCTGATTATTGGAGTTTCTTTTTAAGAAAATATGTGGATACTATTCACACAAATTTTGTTGTTTGCAAAATTAAATCATAAGATAAAGAAAAATAATAGACAAATTAAATTTGTATTAAGAATATATGAGAATTACAATTTATTAAAGAAAAAATATAAATTCCCTAATAAAATTAATCTCCTGGTTTTTCTCCCAATATATGTGATCCAAGGGTTTAAAGCTTATTCTTGAATATACGGTGTAGTATTCTTTGAGTTGGTAAAAGACACTACGAAATTTCTTTGAAACTTAAATCTTGACTCTAAGATCAAAAGATTTAATGACTTGATGCTTTGAAGAGGTATATGATCTTTGCGGTAGTAATACGTCGTCACAACGGAAACTTGAAGCTTGAAAACTTGAGTCTTGGAACTTGAGAATATATGAATATGTATGTGTGAATATGCGAATATGCATGAGCATATATGAGTATGTGTATATAAGAATATGTTCATTTGAGAGTCTTTAATCATCTCTTTATATAGGTACTCAACAGAAAACTTCGAAATAACTTGAACACATTTAATAATTATCTTTTTGATATACATATTAAAAGAT
Source organism: Jacaranda copaia (assembly GCA_014898725.1). Taxonomy (NCBI): domain Eukaryota; kingdom Viridiplantae; phylum Streptophyta; class Magnoliopsida; order Lamiales; family Bignoniaceae; genus Jacaranda; species Jacaranda copaia. Next base: position 958,489 of record JACGDI010002136.1, read on the forward strand.
AATATCAAATATTTTTTACTTGATTGGCCCACATATATGGATGCGCCATGTTTTCCAACTTGATTAGCTTGAAATTGTTAGGCTACTAGACTTGATTTGGTTGACATGATTCATCTTCATCTTGGCATTTGTCAGTATTTGATTTGCATAAAATAAATATTAGAATATTAATTAAAATTAACTATTTATTATTTATAATTTATTTTAATAAACTCTAATATAGAAAATTTTAAATTAATAACTAATATATTTTCACATATCATTTTTTAATTAGCTCAAATTAAGCTGTCTACAAATGTCCTCTCAAGACTTGTTAACGTTCAATATCCTCCAATACATTCTTGAATGAATAACTCACAATAATTATTTTTATATATATATATTTAAATAAATATATATAACATATGAGCCTTTAATATATATATATATATATAATATGAGCTTTTATAACATGCTCACAAAAGCATATGATATATATATGAAGTTTAATATATATATGTAACGTGGCTTCTAATATTAATATATATATATATATATTATAGAAGCAAATTTGGAAACAACATGGTTTCCAAAATTCCAAAGTCCCACAATTTCAATCTTTGCAAATTAAATCCTATTGAACCAGATCAAGTAATCTCTTCCGCAGAGCTTGAATTCATTGCGAGTCAAAGTAGGAGTGATTCAATCAAGACTATATCTCCTAATTTTGTTAGACTCAAACTTTTTAAAAAAGAAACTATAAATAGCATGATGCCAATAAATTAAATCCCATGAGTATAGTTGAAAATTGAGTTGGAAAACTACTATGGAAAATTCTTCTTCTCAATAGGTGACATCTTCCTTCTCTTAATTCCTGCATACTAGCTGGTTGAACAAAAGCCTCATAGAGCTTCTACAACTATTGTTACCTCAATTCCAACTACTAGTTAGTACGATTGAAAGATGATTGCTTGGAGTCATTCGGCGTTCATCAACAAAGAATGTTTTACTCCTCAAGGGCATCAACGTATAGCAAATACAAAAATTTTGAAAACTTCAAGTAAGTTATCAAATTGAGCGATGTTACTATCATCGCTTTCACTTTTTTCTTCATCCCTTTATATATACACTTAAGTTTACCTTTTTCTTCTCTTCTCTTCTCTTTTCTTCTGCAGGTTAAGAAATATAGTTCATTCCTAATCAACTCGTGAAGATGTATAGTGAGGATCACACAGAGCCATCTCTATGTATTATCATTGGGAGTGATAAAGACAACCTCAAAGTTAAAAGTACCAGATTGGTTCCGTTCCATACCTTGACCTCCAAGTAACTCTATGCATATCCAAGAGTGATCTGAAGAGGCAACAAAGGAAGTAATTGATCTACGTTTTGGCATTACGTCTCATTTTAGGATACTTCTCTTGAAATCTTCTCTTCACAATGCCAAAGCTACTAGCTAAAAATTTTTATTTGCAGGTTATCTTCCAAACACTAATGGACACTCATTGAGAATTCATGCATCAAGGTTTGGCAAAGTATCTTTTCATACAGGCTATTGGGAATAGACAAAGAATGTGCTAGGTCATCATGCAAATGTTCTTTGTCAAGCTAAGGTCTATGAAGCAGCTCATGCCTCGCTTTTCACATATGTCTATCATATGAATATCCTCCAAGCCTTCTTTTAACTATGGTGCCTTTCCACAAACACTTTGCATACTGCTACTAGTGAATTTTTAGTTTCTTTATAGGATCTTCATGTACTTGGTGGATTACCTATCCATGGATGTTTCTATGATGAATCTATCCCCACTGTAAAAGAACTACTTAACAGACATGACCCTTCTCTACCACAAAGCTATAAATATATATTCTTAGCTTATCATATGTTCCCAAAAGACTCTAATAGCATTCCTATTTTGATTGGATTCGCTTTTAGTTTAAAGGATCATCGAGATATGCGGAGGCTCTTTTGAGGTCTTCTTAAAAAAGGTCTATTGAGTAAAAGATCTCTCACAATCCATGTGGAAGAATCGATGCATCACTTTTGTCTTACACCAAGGAATATGATGAGCAGTTTATGATGCTGGAGGTTGAAGACAATGTTAAAGGGGAGACCTACTTGGCAGTTTTTCTTTCATGTTGGTTGTGCAATTTTATCCTACCACATCGCAAAGCTAATCTGATTCGTACTACTATCTTCCAGGTTGCTAGTGGAATGGCGAATGGTGATTGCTTTGCTCTTGTAGTTCCTGTATTAGCAAGCATCTATTGTGGCTTAAGGAATATATCAACTTCGCCAAGTCTTCAAGAATCTTCTTCTATCTTTCCTATTCATTATGTTAATAGTTGGATAGAGCACTACCTTGGCACTCATTTTTCATCCAAAATTGATGTAGGAAGAGTTGAGATGGTCAAATATGCATGGGAGAACATGGCTAAATATTTTGATCTTTCAGAGGTGCGAGGCTTATTCCTCAATATCAAGCCTTCAGTCATTCAAAATTTATGCTTGTTTCCATGTAAGCAGTTTATAGTAATAAATGGTCCCTGCATATCAAATACTTATAAGGATCTTTTTATGGCTCTTCATTCTAATTATTTGACATTTCAATGTGGAAAAGAGCATATCATTGAAGCTTATAACCCTCATTGATTCGGCCAGAAATGTGGATTTTGTCAACACGTCCCAAGTAACTTAAAGAAAGAGATTCATACTTGTGATTTATATGAGCTTGTTCAACTTTGGCAGTTATATACCTTATTGAACACATCTTGCAAACTTAACATTCTTGGTAATACTTCTTCCTTTCCATTGGCCATAAAGGCATATACAGATTGGTGAGACAAATACTCAAATGTTTCACAAATAAAAGGTACTAAGATTGTTCTCAAAGTTAATCTGAGAGATGTGGAATCAAATTCTGGTCAACTCAATCAACTCGGGGCAAGAATTGAATAGCATGTCTCTAAGTTAGGCATCCTGCTAAAAATCCATCTTGTCCTAAACAAGCTTTAATCAAAGATCCCAAAAATAATCCAGCGATCTCACTTCTTCAAAATTCTATTATTTTACGGCAATTAAAGGAAGGAATTTGGAGCCTAAGGATTACAACCTTGCTGAACATACTCAAGTGATGTCTAAAAGGCATCGTAACTTACTCAAGATTTCATTCCCAACTGATACTCCAATGGAAGGAAATGAAATAATTTATGCACTTTCTTGCTCAAATGACAACTCCAGTAACTAATGCATACTCAAGAAGAAGCTAAAGGTTTTGGATTTAGATAATATCAGTATTAATTCAAATTTCTTTGCAGATGTCCCAAGTTCTTCTTTACCTTTAGGTGAATTAGTAAAATATGTAAAGCCATTTATTTATTTATTTATTTTAATATCATGTACCCCTCTTTTTTTTTCTTTTTTTTCTTTTTCATTTTACATTTATATTTGCTAATTCTTTGCACTAATTTCTTTTTCTTTTCTTCTCCTTTTTTTTAATGATGTAGCTTGTAGATATTAGATGCTAGTCCCAATTACTTCTAAAGGTAGTGTTAGTTTGATAAATGGGGCTAATCCTTTTAACTTGCTTGAAACAAATATTTCTCAACCTCTTGATGGTGGCATGCAAACTTTCCATAATGCTGCAGATTCCAATAAGCGACCAAAGTTAATATTACCTGAAATTACAAATGATAAAGCTTTTGCTGGGAAAGACAAGCCCCAAAAGATATTTGAAGTTCCATCTTGGGCACTTCCAACTGTTAAAATTTTTGAATTTTGTCCCCAAATTATAATGAATAAAGTAGAGAAGATGTTACTCAAATTCTATTGGGAATGGATATGTCAAAAAAACATGAAAGCTCCACTTGAGCAACTCTCATAGATAAAGCCTACAATTGATGATTTGATTGCAGTGATGAAATCATACGTAAAAAATACTTCATCTTTGGAGGACCACTTGAGATCTTTCTTTGAGGGTGCATCCAAGTACACAAAAGTTAAGTCAAATTCAATTCAAAAAGGGACACAAGAAACCCATGAGAAAGCACTGCATTTTGCACAACAGGATCTTTTTTAGAAACATGTGATCTCATACTGATTGAATATAACCGACCACTTAGCCAATCTTCTTAAAAGCACTGGTCTTGACATTAGAAACTTGCAATAGGTGTGGCCACTTAAAAAATTAATTAATTAAATTTTAAATATAAAAAGAAAAAAAGAAAAACAAGAGGCCACATCTCCCAAAATGTACACACACACACTCCCAAAATGCACTTTGAATTAATCCTCAAAAGATGATAAATCGGTGGAGGTGGTCCACTCTGAACTCAAACTCAACATTAATATATATATATATATAGCATTAATTATCTCTAGCAGGGTTTGCATTTTTTAAAATACCAAGTTGATGAATGGTTGATGATATAAAATTATATGATTAATGCAAACCAAACAATGGGGTCAGCTTAGACATTCCTCTAATAACTTGAATTTTAAACCTAGAACTTTGTAATAAGTAATAACTACCATCTATAATCTATTTCTTTATAACTTGTAATAATAATATTGTCATATTCTTATCATTATTATTTATGGAAAAAATTAAATAAATATATAAAATTATTAAAATATTAATATCATGTAGAAAATAAGTATTTTTATTTATTTTATGTTATAAAAATTTCAACACATACATGCATCAAATGTACCAAAATTGCTAGTTATTTAATTAAGCATCTACCCTCCTTTTGGTGTTCTTTCAAATTATTTGTCTAAAATGCCCTTACTTTTACTTCTTCTTAATTTAATAATAACCACCATTTATAACTTACTTAATTTTATACCTACAAGTACTATTTTGTCATAACTATTTATTTCTTATTTATAGAAAAATTAAAATAAATATATTAAAATTATTAAAGCGAACTTACATTATACAAAGCATTTGATTTCAACTAATAAGGTCTAGTAGCTATTCTAATGGCAGACAATTTGTTGTTTGCAATTATGGTGATCGGGCCAAAGCACATTAGCTTTGAACCTGTGTTTAGCCTATACTGTAGCGAAAATTAAGATCTATTCAAATTTTAGGGTGAGAGAAGAGATTCTTAGTCTCTTCAAGCTAATTAACCTATTAACTGACCAATATCTCCTTCAAATTGCAAAATAAAATTACTAAGAAACCCCCAAAATCAATTTAGATTCAAAAATTTGAAAGTTGCTAACTTTAATGCCTATTTAAAAGATTGATGCCTAAGTGATTTTCTTGCATACTTTATTGGATACACGTGCATAAAATGCCTACACTATATTAATATTTTCTTGCATACTCCATATCACATCTATGTGGTTCTTTATGATAAAATATGCACTTTTTGGCACCTCAACAATCACGTTTTGTATGAATGTGTACAAATATTACCAAATCTAGTGTTAATGCGTACATCTATGACATGCCTATGCTTAGAGCATACATAATAAGACCATTATCTCCTGACTAGTCACTTGATAAATTACCAATTCGCCCAAATATTATATTACCCACATTACCACACTTGTTTTTCCATTTTAATTCGAACACAGTCATTTCCAAATTAGAAACCCTAATTAATGCAAATTCAACAAGCACTTCGGCCAAAGGTAAATGAATGCATTCTCCATAGCCATCTTCAACCTCCTTTGTAATATTGTTAGCATTTCATATATTCTTTATCTTTACTATTATTGAGCCATATTTTTTTCCATGTGATAGTATTATTCAGAAGTTATCAAATGAAGGATTTTGTGCAAGAAATGTATGGAATAGGCATAGGTTTGGGATAAGATCAACTTTTCAGACATTATCTAATTAATAGGGTGAATCTTATGTATCATACTAGCTATTGATAGCTATATTATTTTAGTTTTCCAATCATGCTTCCACATCTAATGACTCATTTGATATGGTCTTCTTCACAAGAGTTATTGCCTTATTCATAGGAGCTATGTGATGATCATAGTCACATTTGTTATAATTCATATTATCTTTAGGAACCTTTGATTCACAACTTCTTTGTTTATGTTTGGAGATCTATTTAGAGATTCATATGTTGTGTGCCTTTATAATCGTGTCTTTTATTTTTTCTTTTTCTCGGTTGAATTTCAAATCCGCCATTGTCTATATCTTTTTGTCCTAACTTTCTTTTTTTTTTTCAATCTTGTCTATTTTCTTATTCTAATTTCTAATCTCTATTCATTTTCATTTTGTGTATCTCTTTCTTTGTAGGATTTACTTGAGGATCCAAGTTTTTTGTTTGGATCTACTTGGCAGTTCTATATTCTATTAACCATGGATACAATAGAGAACTATTTTCTTAATTCCCTCATTCTAACTGTTACAGAAAAGGAGTACTTACTAATTCCAGATAACACATGGTTTTCCCATGATTTAAACTTCAAATTAGCATTGGTGGGCAAATTACTCACTTAGAAACCATATAATTTTGAAGCTTTTCAATACACAACATCTCAGATTTTCTGTCATGGTAAGGGCATAGAAGTGAGAAAAATTAGTCAAGGTCAAATGCTTTTTGTGTTCCATCATATCTAAGATAAGGAAAGAGTGCTCCATAGGAGTCCTTGGTCGTTTGATAATTGCTTACTTCTATTATCCCATTTGTGGCCAAACGAAGATCCTTTATTGATCAATTTGAATTGGAGTGAGTTTTATGTTCATATATGAGGATTACCAGTTCACGAATACATACTGAATATTACTAAGTGCATAGGGAATAAAATTGGGTAGTTTCTTGATGTGAGTATCTCCTTTACTGGTAGTTATATTCCAAATTTTCTACAAATTCAGCTTTGTCTCAATGTATGTAAACCTTTGCCTTGAGTGACATATATTACCACATCTCTAGGTAACCAAACAATGATTTCTTTTCAATATGAATGATTGCCAAACTTTTGTTACATTTATGGCATTCTTAATTATATAATGAATGATTGTGAGCAGCAATTCTTGTTGGACTTTAATCCTTAAAAGAAGATTCAATTTAGCAGTTGGTTACGTGCTCCCACAACAAAAATACAGTCAAGATATTGAACAAATTGATCAACCTTTACTAGTGCATCAAATGATAATAGTGTCATGCTTAGTAGTAGACATATAAATCTTCATCATTGTATCTAATCACTAGCTCTTTGAGGTTGTGTAATCATCGGATCATTTCAACAAAAGTCTTCAAACTTTTGTCCACATAATAGAAACAACATATCAGATTCTGAAAATAGGGTATTGCAACCTATGCAATGTCGTGTTGATGTTACATAACACATTACTAACATGGATGCCCAGTTTGCTACTCCACAACCTGCAAAAAATTTACACGACCAATATTTAGTACCCTTCTTTAAGGTTTCACTATCCATTAAGGATATACCTACTCATGTCATAATTGGTTCAAAGCATCCTCTTTCATCGATGTCTCCATCTCTAAAAGAATATTCCATGCATACAAAACCAAGGCTTTTAAGGAATGAGAATTCTAATTCCCACCAAATAGGTGTTCGTGCTGCTATATGATTTCATGCTATTTCACATGCCCCAAACAATGTTACTCCTAGTTCATTAGTGGAGGCTGCTTCGCAGCCCTGCCGCTTGCTATGATATGCTTATCTTGGAAATGCTAAGGTCTGGGGCATCCTTGGTTAGTTTGAGAACTTAGAGAATGACAACATAAACCTTAGCTTATTTTCCACATGGAAATAAAACTTTTGGTTGAATGTATGGAATGCATTCATGATCAAGTTAGATTATTTGGTGTGTTTGTTACATCTTTGGGTATATTAGAAGGCTTAGGATTGCTTTGGAAGAAAAACACCGAGGTTATTCTTCAGAGTTATTCTAACAACCGCTAATACAAATTTATGGGCTTTCATAGGAATCTAGTTGAAGCTTGCAACGTCTTTCCTGGAATCATTTAGTTCAGCTTAGTAAATAACCCAATTTCTATGGCTTTATTATGGTGATTTTAATGAGATTCTACAGCGTAACGAGAGATAAGGTAGTATAGCAGTACCTAATTGGTGTCTATGAGCTTTTTGGTATGCTTTTTCATCTACTGGCCTTCATGATCTTGGCTTCACTTGCATCCCATTTACTTAGTACAACAATCGAGTGTCACCTCATATAATTAGAGAAAGATTAGACAAATTCTGTGTTGCTACTAATTGGATTGCTTAGTTTTCACCTCATCAAGTCCAGTATATTTTTTGCCACACCTCTGATCTTCGAGCACTTTTGCTTGGACATACCTATTCTTCTTTACGTCCTCATAGTTTTAGGAAATGTTAATTCTATTTTGAGGCTATGTGGTTGTGGTCTTTTTTTATTGTGTTAAAGTTCTTGAGCAAGAATGGGTAGCCGTTTAAGGTCATAAGCCATATCTCAAAATTTGGTAAGGAATTCGAAACTATCAAATTAGATTATTGAAATAGAGTCACTCTTCATTTGGCTTTGTGAGGATAAATATTGATCATCTAAACCCCAAAATTGAAGCTTTGAGTAGTGAAAATTTTACTGATACCTTACAACTTGAAGTACATAATCTGAAACAACAATTGGAAGAATTATCAAATAAAGAGGAAATTATGTGGCGATAAAGATTTAAATCAAATTGGTTAAAAGAGGGTGACAGAAATACTAATTTTTTCTATTCTAAAACCAAGCACATCATCAATTTAATCGAGTTGTTGGATTGAAGGATGATTATGGCCATCGGTCTACTACTTCACGACAAATGGAGCCGATAATTCTGGACTATTTTCACAAATTATTCCAATCTAGACATCTTTTGCTATACCTTGTGAGATTCTTTTGAACTCGGTTGATTCCCGAGTGGACCAAAACAAGAATGAGGAACTCCTTAAGCAATTCATTATTGAAGAGGTTTATCAAGTTTTATCCCAAATATCTCCTCTCAAGTCTACTAGCCCTAATGGTATGCCAATCCTTTTTTATCAAAAATTTTGGAATATTGTATACCTTGATGTTATTGACTATGTTCTTACTTTTTTAAATCATGGGGTGGATTTTCCAAAATTTAGTTATACTCATATTATTTTGATTCCAAAATGCCTGAAGCTAAAAAACATGAATCAGTTTTGCCCTATTATTTAATGTAATGTCATGTATTAAATTATTTCTATGACTATTACCAATTGACCTTAGCTATTTTTTATTCCATTATTTCTAATTCTTAGCATGCTTTTGTGCCTTCTTGACTCATCACTGATAATGTATAGGTTTCCTATGAAATTAATAATTTCTTGAGAAATAAAAGTAAGGAACAACATGGGCATATGGCTATGAAACTAGATATGAGTAAAGCTTATAATAAGGTTGAGTGGTCTTTCCTCAAGGGTGTTCTACATAAACTTGGTTTTGTTGCTAGATTTATTCATATTATCATTAGGTGAATCACTACTATTGCTTATTCAGTGATTCTTAATAGAGAGCAATTTAGTTTCTTTCATCCTTAACGGGGTATCTGGTAAGAAAACCTCTTATCTTTTTATTATTGGAATAGTGTCCTATAAGCCAATTAGATTAGCATGTGAAACTACTTTACTTGTGATACAATCTCGATTGAATGATATTTTATAAAATGGCCATCTTCATCTTATGCGTCTATGATTTCTTCACATGTATTTCGTTGAAGCCCTTAGATCACAAAAGACTACAAGACTTGGTCACGTATATGATGATGACCATGAAACAAATCTCGATGTTCATGATTTTAAAATATTCCATGTCATAGAATCTTACAAGATAATACATTTAAGATTTGGATAGACTTGCACTATTGATGTATACTCTAAGAAATTGGATATTGCCTTGTTTCATAGTAATTTATGATAGACATAGATGCATATTAGTGAATGCTTATTAGAAAATAAGTTCACAGAAGACTCACTTAGAGAATATATGAGGTGGTTGTAGTGACACATTGGTATTGATAAGTTCTCTAGCTTACAATAATGCGTATAATTAATCTTTTGACTTAAAGTCCCATAGTAATTTTGTATTCAGGTTCTTGTGCTTTGATTTTACTTTAATTATATAGCGAGTCACCCGAGGCTTAGTTTGAACACTAGCTACTTAATATGGAGGTTGGTGTGATTCAAAATGGGATCTGCTTTGCCCATTTATGAAAAACGGGTTGATCTCCTATGTATTTAAAGATGATCAATTTTAAGAAATCTTTGTGCTTGCATGCCTCTTAATTTTCTACTTTGTAATTGTTATGGGAGTAGAACTTTAGGAGTGTTTTCTTTTCTCTCATAAATTATTGCACGTAGGCAAAGGAGGCCAAGAAAATCAAGGAGGCTTGAAAATTCATAAATTGCAAGATATATTTATATATTAAATAGGATCTATTAATTTAATCTACACACCTAAAATCAACTAAGTAGTGCACCTATGGCTCTAAGTGCACTACGTAGTTAAGGCTCATGGTCATCCCAACCTTAGATGCATGCTATGTTTGTTTACTTATTTGTGTTTTCTTTATTCTATTGATATATGAGATCAAGGGTTAGGATAGATAACCTAAATAAGTAGATAAAAATTGATGAGATCTTCCAAGGAAGAAATCCCTCAACTTAAAAGAGTCTAAGTTCAAGAAAAATATTAAGCCAAGTTGGATAAAATTAAACTGGGTTTTAATTAATCCAAGCCTTTTACCAATAAGCAAGTGACATGAGATGCTACCCTAATTTTGTATCCGCTAACAAGTCATGGGACACATTGTTAGAGAAAAGATGTGATCACTGCCTTGACAAAAGATGCACTTTAATTTAAAATATGCTATGACATTGTCTAACGAGTCATGAAATGATCATAGCTAAATTTATAATTAAAGATTGATTAGTAGGTCTGACTTGACACCTAGTAGTATAGATATTGCACGAGTCATGAGTTTATACAAAAAGTAAGGCAAAACACATCAAGGATTGCATAGAATTACAATTAGTAATAGTTACCTATCGTAGGATCATTAGTGGATGTCTCACAAGTCGTGGTCCACAACTGATGCCTTTAGGCCTTGATTCTCACTAGGAATTGTGATTTCCCAAATTCCTAATTCCTATGAAAGCAAGGAATTTGATAAAATAGTGAGAGCAAAACATACTTAAAAAACCATAATTAAGTTTCAAATACTAAATTCAATCACATGCTTGCATTCTCTTCTCTACTTATGTAGATTTGCAAAATCTCAAGAATGGCTAAAAATTCAGTAAGCATCATTTTGGAAATCAATAAACTAACCTGGCCAAACTACCACAATTGACTAAGCCTCAAAATTATTCTAAATTCCAAGAAACAAACATATATCCTATATTAAGGTGCTTTGAATCCCATAGGGATTAATGCAGAACAAGAGATACATGAAATGTTAACGAATTGGATTAAGGGTGACCTCCTATCTGATTGTCTCATATGGCATCTATGAACTTCAGAAGTCTCATAGACATATGAAGCATACCTCAGTCAATTGCTTGTGAGAGTTGTATAGCAGAACAAGGTATGAGAGGTTCATAAAGGAGAATTTCAAGGTAGGATAGTTGAGGGGTCATGTGTCCTCGACTATAATTTTAAGATGACTAGGCTTGTTCATAAGCTCTTTAACTTGGACGTAGTGATGGACAATTGATCTCTAAAAGGATAAGATCCTTCAATCCTTACTGAGTTTATCTGACTAGAGTATAGGTCAAGATTGAGATAACCATGAAAAGGATAAATCTCTAATGATTACTTCTACCTCACATTCTAAAGGCTCTAAAGGCAAAAAGAAAGGGGGTGATAAGAATAAAGGTTTTTCATCCAGAAGGAAACAAACATTTAGGCATCTAATGGAGTCAAGAAGATAATTTAGGAGAATAAGGATCCAACTTGTTTCTATTGTGGCATAATAGGTCATTAGAATTTGAAGTACAAGGAGTGCCTTGTAATTGTAGTGAACGATAAGTTGTGTATTGAAATACATCTAAGGATAAATTCTTCCTCATGGGTATTTGATACCACATATGGTTCTAATCTTTATAATTTGTTACAAAGTTACAAAGGATGGAAAGAAGAATAAATCTTAGTGATGGGAATATAATCCATTGACATGGTAAATAAGCAAGAGTTGCGACCAAAGCTGAAGGCGTTAGTTAAGTTAGACTTAAGAGATTCTGAAGCTTGTACTAAATCCTTGTTACTATATACCTAAGTGCTATTGGTATAATGTATAAAAGATTACACATTTTAGATTCTCTACCATCACTGATGCACTTTCAACAAAAACAACAAAAGAAAGTTAGATAACTAAGAAAATGCAAACCTTTGGTGTGTAAGACTTTGACATATTTTCAAGAATAGGCTGAACAAGTTAGTAGCCCTCAAATCACTAAATGTTAGTGGACTAGAAGATCTACCTACTTGTGAATATTGTTTAAAAGGAAAAATAACAAAGGCTTCTTTTGTATGAAAAACAAAGCGATCCATAAGACCTTTGGATTTAATCCATACAAACATATGTGGACCATTAAAAGTTAGTGAAAGAGAAGGTTATTCTTACTTTATTACCTCCACCAATGATTTCACTCGATTCGAACATGTGTAAAATGCCTATAATTCAATAACAATTTGATGTGTAGTCTATGTATGATATCGCACATATTCGATTCTTTTCTTGGTAATAAAATATGCACTTTCTGATGCCTAGACAATCATGTTTTGTATGCATGTGCACAAATGTTTCCAACTCAGGCACCAACATATACATCCATGCTATGCCCATGCGTAGGTTTGGGATATGACATTTTCTAATCAGTAGGATGGATCTTATATATCAAACGTGGTCTTAAGTGTGAAGGCATGATTAGAAAACCAAAATAATATAGTGGTGAATAAATAGGATCAAACATAAGGTAAATATTTGAATATATTGTAGTGTTTAATGTAATTTGCAGTATCAAATATAAAATTACATTAATATTAAACATAAGGTAAAGATTTAAATATATTATAGTGTGTAATGTAATTTGTAATATCAAATATAAAATTATATTAATATAAATTATGATAATTTCTCATAATTTCAAACAAACTAAGATTATCTTACATTATTAGTACAGCCAATCAAACGCGATGGAGAAATAATGTTACCAAATAGATTGACTATCTCGTATAATGTTACCAGGTAGATTGACTACCTCGTGGAAAAGTGACCAAGCATACTGGCGCTCGTTTGGCGGTGGATAAGACGATGGCAGCTGCGACAGTCTTACGTTTGTTCGTTGCTACAATGAGATTTTGAGTCAATGAAACGTGACCCAAACTAATTATTGAAAAAAACAAAAACCCAAACTAATTATTGATAACAACTGTTTTTTTTTGGTGCAATTTTTGTAGCGAAAGGTGTCATTCTTTCCACTCAAGGTTGCACCACACACAATTTTCAGTGTGAATACTGATCGTGGATCGTGAAGTTCAAGCAATTACTGCTACATTGGTTTTGAGATATGTCCAATTTAATGCATGAATAGAGACATAAATGCAAATATAAATATTGGCATGTCTATAATGGGATATGATAGTATTTATTTTATATGGAGTACTATTTAATTAATTGATATATATATATATATATCTTTTTATAATAGGTTATTATTAAATCTATAGTAAATTGTTAATTTTTTATCTTAGAATTTTTAGTATATTAAATGCTTGATAAATATTTTAAAAAATATTTTTAAAAAATATAATTAAAATACGAAGCAGATATATTTTTGTCATTCTAATCATAATTTTAAACTTCAGAATGTTGATATAATATAATATAATCATTTAAATATAATTTAATATTTTAAATGAATAAAATAAGTAAAAAGGAAATTTTGATCATTTAAAATAACGATATACAAAAACACAAATATATTTAAAATTATTTGATTAAATTATAAATGAGATAAAAGTTAATAAAAAAATAGAAAATAAGGAGAAAAAAAGAAAAAGAAAAAAGAAAAAAGAAAAATTATCTTTCCCTTCTCTCCGACGGCCAGCCAGCTAGCCACCCACCCCACCCTTGTGCTCCTGCTCCAAATCCCAACCCCAACCCACCAACCCAAAGCGGCTGGCCAAAACGGTCAGTGGCTACGGCGATAGGGTCTAGAGTGGGAGTGGTGTTATATATATATATATATATATACTTAATATAAATGTATATATATTTATATATGTAAATATATATTATTTCAAAAAAAATTTATAGAGGGTTTTCGTGGTTTTTACTTTTTAGCTTTTTATTACTTTTTTAAATTTTTTGAGTGAAGGTTAAACGGATAATTTATACCTTGTTGTTTTTTCATAAATCAGACAAATTTAAGGGGGTTTTCTTCATAAAAAATATCAATTTTTATTAAAATTTTAATAAAAAATTGGACGGCATACCAAAAGGTAAATATTGTGGGACTAAAAAGGTAATTTTATCTAAAGGATATATTTGAATAAATAATTTATTAATGCATAAATTATTAATATATTAGTTAATTAAATATCTCATATAGTCATACCTATTGACAATTATACAAAGGATATCATTTATCCTCCAATAAACAAATACGGTAAATAAGTTATTAATTTATACATGAATTGAATCCAATAGTAATGAACTTAAATTAAATAGATGCAACACCAAACTTAAGATCCAAATATTATGAAATTTTCTTTACTTATTATTTAATTTTTACGAATTAGAACCCGTATTATCAGATATCAAAAGTTACCATAATTATTATTATCATAAAATAGTATTACATGTACTTTATAATATCATATGTATAAATATGTAATAGATAAAAATTAATATTATAAATATATATACACATATAAACATGTGGAGTCCAATATTAGCAGCAAAAAGTAACCAATATAAAAATAAATATGTAAATAATATTAAAATATAAATTGGATTTACGTTAGCCAATGCATTAATAAAAGATAATAAAACTTAATTTGATAATGTCAATTGAGAATAAATTCTGGTATTTTTCTAAAATAACTTGTTAATACAATTTTTGAAGTATATTAGTGCATAGCACATGTAATTATTTGACATTTCTATTGCAAACTAAATTATTTTTTTCATTAATTTAAAAATAAAAATGCATATACAGATACTAAAATACAATATTTATAGTAATTACAAGATAATGTATATTAGTATAATAAATATAATTAGGCCCATTCTACATTTTATGGGTTTAATGAAAAAGTCATTTTAAAGAAAAATCTAATTTAAGGGGTCCAAAATATTTATGAAGGCATTTAATGGAGTGGAGCCCAAGATAAACAAAATTTTACTAGTGGCAGCCACTATTTGGATACAATGTACCGTCAATATACAATTAAAATTCACCACCAACCACTTGTACAAGTAGCACGTTACATATACTTTATATACTGCCAACTAATCATAAAAAAAACAGTAATAATTTCATTTTTTAAATCCAACAACAAATTAAGTACTTATGTGCATTCCTCTCATAAAGTATGCACAACAAGATAGTACCATAAATTATTCTTACAAAGATGGGATGCTGTCATCTTTTAAAATTTTAAGATATATAGCACACAAATCATATACCACCATTTAATATATATTTATATAAAAATGTCTAAAAGATTTGTAGAAATTAAATATAGGCATGGGTAAAATGAGAAAGATTTTCATATACATTATAGTGTTGGATAATATCAGTTAATGTCCCTACAAGAAAAAAGAAAACTGGTGATAAAGTAGAAACTGATAATTAAAAGTTGTTATTAATTATGTATATTAGGTGACAAAATATTTAATTTTATTATATTAATAATTTTTACAAATTAAATAGTGACAAGAATAGTGTTTAAGTTATCACCATAGATAATTAGTGATACATTTATAGTGATAATTTAGTGATAATGAAAATTTTGCCACAAATCATAGTGACAATTTTTATTGTCATTGGGTTATCATTATAAGAGTGTCACTAATTATTAATAATGACAACTTAAAACATTAATTTTTGTCACTATTCAATCATATTGTGATAAGATAAAAATTATTGTCACTTAGAAATTATCATTAGTGACAAGGTAAAGGATATTATTTCTTATTACATATTATTAGTGACAATTTTTATTTTGTCATTAATATTAAACTTTTTTTTTTAGTGTGTGCATATTTGTGAATTATGATGAAACAATCGATCTTACAAAGGGGAATTGGAACAAAGTTGAAATTTGATAGTATATTACTAAACTTTTAGTTGTTTTAATTTTCTTTTTCAAAAATGTTATGTCCTTCCCCTATCAAAATTGTGTCTTTTCGATATGCTACAAAATATATGATATTAGCAGAAAATTTAAAGAAATATATAATGTGAAAATTATCACTAATGATATATATATTAAATGATCATAGTTTTTATTTAATAAATAATAGAGCCTTTTAAGTTACAATAACTTTTATTTTGTTACAATACCGTTTATTAATGACAAAGAGTAGTGTTTTAAGTTGTAATTATGATAATTAATGGTATATACATAGTCACTATATGAGATAATTAATAACAAAATAGTAAATGACAATATAAAATTATTACTAATTATATAAATTAAGTTACAAAAAAATTTATTTTTCACCTTAATGACATTTACAAATTAAATAATTACAAAATTAATGATTGACAATTGACAATTAGTAATACCTTATAGTGGCAACGTAGAGTGAACACAAAAATCCTATCACAAAATTATAGTTTTGTCGCGATGTTACTATAAGGTGATAGCTTAAAACATTAACTTTTGTCGCTATTGAACCATATTGTGATAAAATAAAAAATACTTTTAAAATATTATTAGTGACAAAATGAAAGTTATTGTTGCTTAATACATGTCATTAGAGATAATTTTTATATTATTAGTTATTATTTTATCACTAATATTACAATTTTTTTATTCTATAATTTATGATAAAATTTTAATTATTATTATAAATATATAACTAATTATTAATGGTAATAATTTAAACATAAGTCTTGCACTATGTCACCGATAGAAAGTTTACACTATATAGATTATAGTGTTGGAGGTTAGTTTATTTGTGAACTATGATAAAAAAAAAAAACAAAAAGGAAATTATACCAATTAAGAAAATATTGAAAACCAAGAAAGGTGAACTTAGTTAGAATATTACTAAATTTTTAAATATTTTACATATTTTAGAAACAGTATGTCCTTCCCTTATTAAAATTGTCTTTTCCGTGCACTATATGAAAATATAATGAAAAATTAAAATTAATAAGTAATGATGTCAAAATTGCTATTAAAACTTGATG
>JACGDI010002136.1:975983-991665 GCA_014898725.1 Jacaranda copaia
AAAAGAAAAAGAAAAAGAAAAAGAAAAAAGGAAACATGGAGCCTTTTTTCAAATCCAAAACTTAAGTAGTTCATAAACTTGGCTTCGCAGATAATGATATGCAACATGGTAGATGATTATGGAGCCATTAGCCCTCAGTATTCGTTTTCTTTCCCTTTGGATACTGTTCAATGCATCAGAAGCTCTAAGATGGAGACATTCCAAAGGTGGGCTCCTCGAAATTCTCTATGGCTGCAAAGAATTCTTGCAAATGCTTCCGAGATTCCCTATTTTTGCAGGAATTTTGGCTGCACCATGTCGATTTTCCCAAGATTACAAGATCAAAAACAAAAACTTGTTTGTCATTTCATTTGTTTGCAACCGATGTGTTGTCTATGATTATTTTGCTACTTTGTCCATATTTCTACAAGGTTTCTGTAGGTTGATGAAAACTTGATATATAAACTATGAGACTTCATTCGTTTTACAGACAAGGAAGTTTTACACAAGAAAATTCATGGGATCCTTTCTATTGGATAAATCTTAAATAGGAGTATCATACAAAGTGATCTTCATACAATTCTATACCACCCCAATCCCCATAATACAAATTTATATGTAGAGATTCAAACCTAAGAAAAATAAAATCTCTCAAGCTCTATATTCCAACTGAGTCATTGAATAATGGCTTTGCCAATAAAACTTTTTGTGCACATTTGATCTGTGTCTAGCTGAAACTGCAGATCTCCTTTTCAAATCCCAATTTCATCTGCTTAAAAACATACAGCGCCCTTGTGTTCCTCTGCTGATAATTCCCAATAATCCTCCAAATACATCAAAAGTTTGAGAAATCAATGAAGATCACTCCTTCCTAGTCCCATGAGGCTAGAAGCCGCCCCCATTTTTTTTTAAAATATACCTTTTTTTAAGCACTAAATTTCGAAAATGTTCACTATAAATTTGTTTAATATATACTTGCTATAATCTAAAATAATTGCTCTCTTTGATACAATATGATATTAAAATGTTTGGCTAGCGTGTCAGATGATTCATTGATAAATTTAGTAAATTTTCAATAATATTAGCAAGGTTAAGTTAAGTTTCTTTTTTCAAAAAAGTTGACAATATCTAATATTACAGACTGAAATGTTTAAATTGCATGGTCAACGATATATTGGCATACGCCCACCCGCCTGCCCCACCGAAGATATTTTTCCTCACGTCACTTTCCCGTGCTTCTATGCCCTGATTTATTTCCTACAAACACAAATAAAGCTAACTTGAACACTAAACAAATAAAATTGACTAAAAAGCATGAGTGAAATCAACACTATGGCAGACATTTTTGCGGACATTTTGGAGGAACTACTTTTATTTGAAAGAAAAAAATAAAATTCAACTTTCTGTCTTTAATTAAGAAGCCCGTGGTGAACGTGATGTTTGATTAAATTGAGGTACATAAACTCAATTATTACAATTCATCATGAATATAATATGTAGATGAATTGTATTATGTTTGGAATATTATTTTTTTAAATTGTCATAATGGAAATTAGTTCATGTATTGAATTTGGACATATTGTTATGATATATTCCCTTCTGCTTGTTCTGGTAAAGATTTTTTGTGATGGTTATAAACTTTTGAATTGGAAGATGTTGGCTGATGTTTTTACCAAAACATTACAACAAATACTTTTTTACCAATTACACAATACTAATTCAAGTTCTATTTTAAAGTTTTAGAGTGCCTTTAAAAATTTGATTAATTTGGCAATTCGTAATCTTCATTTAATATATATTTTATCTACTCTTTCTTTCTTGTTAAAACGAAAAACGAAAAAGAAAAAAAAAAGAAGAAAGAAAAAGGACCCAAATCTATATTATTATAAAAAGGAAGGCTTTTTGCACTCACAAATAAAAATTATTCCAATATTTGTATCACTTTTCCAACTTTTAACCTGTAAAAAGCATTCAAATAATAAAAAGATTTAGTGTAATAATAAAATATTATTAAAGTTAGAAATGAGAATAACTTCAAATTGGGTAGTTCTCATACAAATTTTTGAATATCCGAATTTGCCCTCAAGATTATAATATTAACATCCAACAAAATTATGGTTATATTTGTAATTGAATTGAAAAGGTGGACAAATCACATTTAAATTTTTCAACATTGAGGGTGGATTCTTCACTTCTTCATGTGAATGATTTCAATACTATATTCTTTAAAATATAAATATTTCATTATTCAAGTTTTGTTTTTATTTAATAGGCAAAGAGTTAATTAACTAGTATTAATTTTTGAGTTTAAATAATTTGTCAATTTAAATAATTCTCATTTATTTAATTTCTAAATTTAAATAATTCTCATTCATTTGTCATTGAAATTACTATATGTTCTATATATTTTTCTTTTACTGTTAATTTTATAAAAAATTGTTAGATTGAAAATCAATATTGTATGTTATTATTTAATGTGATTTGTATTATTGTATATTCAATTGTACTATTTATAATTTCAATTTTTTTTGTTATTATAACTATTAAAATATATTAAGCATGTAGCATGGTTTGCCTTGACTGCTGGTAAAATTAAAATAAAACACATAGGCACCCGCACACACCACACACACGCGTAGAGAGAGAGAGAGAGAGAGAGAGAGAGAGAGAGAGAGAAATACAATACCTGAAACTTTTGAGATATGCTCTTATAGGTATCTGCATGATTTGTGTTAACAGCAAGCACTTCAATTACTTCATTCCACAGTAGAATTCTTTTCACAAATTCGCTGAAAAAGGATGAGGGCTTTGCAATATCTGTGATTCATAGAGGAATTTCTACAAAATCTTCATATAAATGGTTGGGTACTTGTCTTCTTCTATATTTCTCTTTTGTCTCTTCAACTTTTCATAATGTTAATGACAAAGGTAGTCCCTTTTCACCTTATCCTAGAATAGATTTAGTTGTATAAAAGAAGTGGATAATGCTATTTTCTTGTTTCGTGAAATGCTTAGAATAGGGCCACAGCCTTCTATTATATGTTTTAACAAATTGTTGGTTGTTGTAAAGATGAAACAATACTCCATTACCCTTTCTATGTTTGACGAAATACGTCAATTGGTGCCCCTGTAAATAACTATACGATAAATATTGCAAGTAATTGTTTTTGCCTTCTGAATTGAGTGGATTTTGGATTTGCTATGTTGGGAAACTTCTTCAAGTTTGGTTATAAACCATATATCGCCACTTTTGACACTTGAATTAAAGGGCTCCTTTTGGATAATAAGGTCGACAAAGCAAGAAAATTATTCAAAAAGTTGCTGGCTTTGCAACTGTGTAAGCTGATGAAGTTATGATTCTTACTACAATTAATGGACTGTGTAAAGGTGGAGGTACTATTGCTGCTTGTGATTTTCTAGGGCTGTTTGAGAAGTCAAGGTGCAAGCCTAATGTTTATGCTTGTAATGTGATAATTTATAGTTTATGTAAAGATGGAATAGTTGATAATGCTCACAAGCTTTTGTCCAAAATGATTGACAAAGGCATTTCACATGATAGATCACAAGATATCTTTAGATGATACAAAGAAATGTTTCTCCTAATATTTTCATGTATTGTACGTTGATAAATGGATATTGGATGCGAGGGCTAATTGATGAAGCAAGAAAAGTATTTGATTCCCTTGAGGATATGGGCCTCATGCCTTTTATCTTCAGCTATACTAGTATGATTAATGGATATTGCAAAAAGGGAATGATTGATAAAGCTTGGTGTCTTTTCTTGGAAATCCCTTGTAAAGATTTACAGTGCACAATTGCTACATATAACACCATGATACATGGATTATCTTGCAAAGGTAGATTTGTGGAAGGCTAGAAGCTGTTCAATGACATGGAAGCTCACCAAGTAATTCCTAATTTGCAAACATATAGCATCTTGTTGGAGGGTTTGTGTAGTACTCAGCAAATTACTATAGCATTTTCATTTCTACACGTGATCGAAGATAAAGGTGTGAATTTAGACATTATCACATATAGTATCCTCATCGATGGAGTGTGCAAGAATGGAAAGCTTAACATTGTAAGAAATCTTTTTAATAGTCTTCCCTCGAAAGGTTTGAAACCTGATATTAAAATGTACATCATCATTATTAGTTCACTCTGTTAAGAAGAACTTATAGAGGAAGGAAAATGTTTGCTATCCAAAATGGGAAAAGATGGTTGTGCACCTAATAGTGTAACTTATAATATTTTTCTCTAGGGTTTGCTTAAGTGCAAGGAGCTTTGCAAAGCATTCCACTCTTAGAGAAAATGTACGAAAGAGGATTCTCAGTTGATTTAGCTACTATGTCCATGTAATTTTGATCAATTGCAAGAGAAAGGTCAAGATGGCATGCATCTGGAAATGATTAAAAAGTTTTTGCCAAATAAAATGGGTTGATTTTGGTTTGTTGTGTGCTAAAAGAGGTATTACATTGAAATGACATTCTTTTTGTGTCTCAAAACTATTGATTGGTGCTAATGTTCCATGTTTGTTGTTGCATACATATAAAGTTACTAAGTTGTTAAGATCTGATCACATTTTTTGCATAGACTCATCTCAAATATTCCTGGAATCAGAGTTCTCTTTATCATTCCCATTTTACTTTTCTTTTTTTTAGACATGTTTTAAACTCTCTATCATTCAATATACTATTTGAATACTACTGAGAAAACTATTTCTTAACATTGCATTTGTTTATCTATATCTCAACTTCAATAGCACTTCAGCATCATTCTCAATAGCATTAAGTGGGTTTACCATGCTATAACACTAAAGAGAAAACTTCAATCTCTAATGCACCTTGAGCATTACAATTTGTGAACATGAAACAAGGAAACGTTGTAGAACTAGAATACCACTTCCAATAGCAACCGTTTAATTATTTTCTGACTTTTTGATCTTTCTTGTTGATTGCTTGAGGCGTAGTAGGTGAACTAAATATTAAATAACATATATTGTCACTTTGACACTATAATTTTATATAAACATTACTATTGCACTTCTCTGTACTATTATAACAACTAATTTGACTTGGAAGTCTACCTTTACAAAATTATAAAGATTAACTCGAAAGTTCCCAAAATTTTTGTCAAAGGACTCAGTATTTTGTAAGATGACAAAATTGCATATGTGTCTTATATGATTTGTTATTGAACAAAATGCTTTCGGATTTTTTCATTAATGCTACGATTGATTCCAAAAATTTGTCCAACATCCAATAAAAGTAAAAAATTGGAGTGTAATATTATGCACTAATTTACAGATATTTTAACAAGTATATATATTTTGGATAAAATTTTCAAATTTATTCAAGAAGAAATACTTGAAATAATCCTGCCTGAATCTTTATATCCAGGGCACAAACAAACATGCTCGTGCAAAATTACTGTTTTGTTAAAAATTATGAATATACAAACTCAAAGAAAAAAATTTCATTTCAGGAGATGAAACTCAATACAAGTAGAATAACTAATCAAAGTATGTTCAATTTCATTATCGAGAAACCACCATCCAAAATTCGAAGTGTGTATTACATTGGCAAAATGGACATCTGTATCAGCAAAAAGTTGTCACACATGATTTTTTGCCTCTCTTAGTTGAAGACTCAAATGTAAAAGGTCATGCATCAAAAAGAGATTGAACAAAAGAAATATATACATCAGTTAAAAGGTTTTAGCCATAGAAGATGGCTTCTTTAAATCCTTTTTCTTATTAGAATCCATACCCTTCTGTTTGTCTTTCCTCTCGCTCTTCTTTAGTGCAGTCATCGGGCTTTCAAAATAGTAGCGTAACTTGATTAAAAATGTTGATGATCCTTTGGGTCAACTTGTTATTCCAATTAAACTAGGAATGCTTTAACAATGAATATGAAGACAATTGACATTTGATTGAAATTGAATATGAAGACAACTAATCCACTATGTGGTTCACTAATGAAGCAAGCATGTATGTATTGTATCGAACAAGTAGTTTTCAGGAATTCTCAAAGGTAAAAAAATGATCTACAATAAGAATTAACTGTTTGCAAAGAGCAATAAAAACATAATAAGACAAGATCTAAAGGCCAACAAATAATATGCATAAGCATAGAAAATATTTTTAGATGGTACTTCAGCTGGAAAGATGCTGGTCAATTCCTGAAGTGTTGGTAAAGAAAAACTTACGTGTCATAATTTTTCTCTAAGTGGGGTTTTTAATTGGAATGATATTGGTGATTCCACAAGTGCCTGCAGAAATAAGCACATTCATTATTTTTCTTCTTCTCTAAGCATTTTTGTCAATTTCTTACTAGGAACAAGATAGTATTTTTAACTTCCATCCATTCCCTACATTTTGAAGAAATGAAAGCATCGGGAGAATCTTTTGGTCTCCACTTTACTCAATTCTGGTCTACATGCACCTGTATTAGAATCATAATATGCAATGTATAAGAGATGTGCTTCCCAAATGCCAACTATTGTTATTAATGGGTAATTCAAGTTCAATAATGTAGTTATATTCTCATGCCTAATCTTTGTAGAATCCAGAATAAGGGTTGAATGGAAAATAGCAAATGAAATACGCTTATAAAATTTTGCCGAAGAAGATATGCCAATAGTTATCCAATCTAGTACACTTTCTACATTTTTCTAAAATATAAAGATATTCACATTGCATGTGTATGAACTCTCACAAAATAACTCACACCTCTTTATTAAAATTTGTAATTGCTTTTGATAAGAGTAAAAATATTTATCTAAGAGATTATCCTCATGATCCCCTTCTTTGGTTCCATGAGAATTTAGTATATGATGCCAATTATATTAAGTCATTGTAAGCCTACTGAAGCACAAGTCTAGAAGTCAAAATAATAAAGGAATTGTAGATCAAATCCCTAGACTTTAAATCAATTAATTTTGTCCACACTACACTTTTTTCTTAAAAGGGAATTGAATTAGATGATTTCACTTAAGTGATAGAATAGTAACCTTACAACAAAAGACAAACCAACCAAGTTTTTCTAAACTTGGGCAAAACATTATCACATAGGAAAACAAATGTACACAAAATAAAGGCAACATTATCTGGAGCAGCTAGCAAGAATGGTACTTATACTAAAAACAAAAGTAGCAAAAATGGTGACATTTCAAAAAACAAACCAATATTTTTTTATAATCAAGCATGTATCAGAAAGTACTTTTCACTAAAAAACAAAAGTGGTAATATTTCATCTCTTAAGAACATCTACAAACAACATATGCAAAGCACAACTTTGTATTATTAATGGAAAGACATCTAACATGTAGATATGAAGTTCCATAACTGAATAAAATAACTAGTAAACCAATATGCCCTAGATTCTAGGTGTATGACTGACAAACAGGTTCTATATAAAAGCAATAGGTTTCTAGAACCTGTAAACAGTCTTGCACAAATTTCTAAGGGGAGGTTCTAAAAACATGACGGATCAATTTGCCTTGGCTTTTATTAATTGCTTTTAAAGAACTACAAATGTCTATAGAAATTGAATCTAATTCAAGTAGAAGATAGAAAGGTCTATACTAAACTGAAAGGATATAAATAGAAAGGATTTGTTTGACCTTGCTAACTACTTTCAAGACAATAAATGGAATTAAGAAATTAATGTGACCTCAACAACTAAGCTAGGAGCACAAACTATTTTAATTTCTTGCTTTAGAAGAAATTTTCCAGCTCAATAAAAATTATTTCAAATTAGAGCTATTAAGACTAAATCTACTCTATGCTAGTAACCCCAAATGGAAGTAGCATTATACAACAACACATAAGCATATGTGAAAAAACAATAAGACAAGATAGCAAATTACCATATCAAAATTATGTTACCATATCTGACCAACAAGGCAACAACAAAGAAAATAGTCATATCAGGCTCTAAAATTTTGTGATAGGACATTTAAGCATTTGGTGTTTAATGAACTAGAATTTCTTGCACTAAGCTATATGTCCAAGAGGTACAATTAATGAGTAGCTCAACGTTGTTATTTCACAAGTCAAAGTCCTTCAATAGTCTAGAAAATGAGCTATACATAAACAAAAAAGAGATGGCAGATTGAATATATACCATCGTCAAATGTGTTTTCTTGCCATCAATTGCTTGAATGAGGTACCTATACTCAATCTTCTCCCAGCTATCTTCATCTAATTCCACTGCACCTTAGACTTGTCAGAAGCTATAGATAGACCAAGTAAAAAAAACTATTGTATTGTGTACTCCAATCAAGAATAGCAATCACTAAAACAACAGCATATTAAAATTAATCTCCACAAGAGGTTAAGCAGTTACAACAAGCAAAGATTACAACTCACAATGTTTTAAGGTAACCTATACAGAGCCCTTTTCTGTAGTCCGCTCAAACATGTTTGTAAGTTCATTGAAGATTGGATCCAGCTGTAAACGCACCTAGAAAAAGTAAAATAGAAGATCATTGTAACTACAATAATACCCAATAGTGTATACAATTCTTATTTGCCCATACATTGTATGGCCAGTGCTACTAATTAAGCTCCTATGTGTCCATCCCCGCTCCCTACCCCCACCCTCAAACATTGATTTCCCAAGCAAGGTTAATACTAATAGGAATGCCTCTTTCCTATATTCATGCATCAAGAAATCTAGTAACATACAACGCACCCAATACATAACTTACATTTTGCTTTGCTAACTTTCCTAAAGCACATAAGGTAAAAGCCCTAGATAGCCTCTTTAAGAATCCTGTTATCATGAAAATAAATAAAGCAGCAACAGAGCAATGACGAATCCCAAACGGGATCTTCATTAGACCAATCTATAGTAAAGTATACTTACATCATCATATTAAAGCTCATCCACAATTGCTGTTTTCAAAAACTTCCACCAACCCATAGAATAGTTCCAACATACAAATAAGATTAAAGTTTAAGCCTACAAGCATCATTTTGAAATTTTACTTCTTTATTTTTCTAAATCAACTTTCAGACATGAAATTCACAGCCTCCCAAAAATGTTTAAAAATAATTTCATAAATCCTTCAAAATTTAAATCCTCAAAATAATTACAATTCACTAATTATAATCTGGAAAACTCAAAAAAATTTTAAATCACAAATATCAACATACAAAATGAAAAATAACTAAAACATTGCGCCCAAAAAATGTAAAAAAACTTGACTAATTTCATGATTTAAGATTAAGGTTTCGATCAAAACCTATATTAAAAAAGAAAAAGCACTCACTTAAATCCCGGACTTCCAATTCAAATATATACACAAGAATTCACAACTCCAGAGAGAGAATTACCATATCTGAAGGATGGATGAAAGAATATCTTCTTTGTCATTTTATGAAGGATTTAAACTATAAAGCTATGGATCCGACTCAAACTATCCATATTTTAAATATTTGAACCCAAATTTGATGTTGTGTGGTTTCAATTCTATAGCTAATGGGCTAATTTGTTGGGGAATTCTAGCATTATTTATATCTCGTCTTTGTCATATTTAAAATTATATACGTGTGCTTTATTGAATTTTCTATGATAGGTAACTTGTTTATTAATTTCAAATGCAACCCATTATCATTATTAAGGTTAAATAAATATAAAATATTTTATATATAAATAAATAAATATTTTATGTAATATTAATTTTTTATACCCCATTTTCCTCATTTTCTTTTTCATTTCTTGCCATTTGGAGAAAATCAAATATCTATACTATTTATATCGATCTATATATATCATTTATAAAGCATTACGGCCTTAGTAACTAATTTAATGTGCTACTTCATGAATTGACAAAATCAATTTTATTTTTCAAGAGCAAATATAATGATGAGATATTTTGGCCAAATCCCTTTGTTGATCCCTTAATATGGTTTTCATCCCACTTTAGTCCCTCATCTCTCAAATATATTATTATAGTCTCTCATCTTTAAATTATATATTATCATCATCCCTACCTATAAACTTCTAGTTGTACTTAGTGAAAGTTCAACCAAAAGTGATGAATTATTCAATTACATGAGGGTATAAATGGCAAAATATTTATTTTACTCATTTGTTCCTATTAGTAGAGAACATCACTAAAATCTATTTTACCCAAATTCAGTACAGACAACTTGCTATCATTGGCAAAGTACAACCAAAATCTAGTTTAACATGATTTAAAAGGCTTTGAATGGTTTCTCTCAAGATCACTAACCTTCTTTTTTTTTTTTTGGAACACAAAATAGGACCTTTCATTATCTCACCAAATTGAATTGCACACCTAAATTTATGCAGTCAAATACCAAGTATGGTTACTGTAAGACAAATAGAATGTGTATCTTGAACTCCACAAAGAGTTTCACCAACAAGAAAACAAGAAAACAAGAACTAGATAGCCACCGATGACAAGAAAAAATAAAAACATATACAAAAAAATATATTATAACAATCTACTACAAAATGAGATACTAAACCAACCATAAAGTATGTTCCAGAAACCAACAGTGTTACATCATGTAAAATAGTCTTCTTTTCATTAAAAAAGAAAAACCAATGGCCAACATATTGGAATAATGCCCTGCAAGCTAATGAAATTAGCCATGTACACATTATTACCCTATAAAACAGTCTTGAATGAATGAAATTCTCTATATAGCCACCTTTATCTTATGCTTTATTATACTTCACTTGCATTTGGATGAAGCCCTTAGATCACCTTAGATTACGGCACTTGATTTGGTGACCATGGAATAAGTTTCACATGGTTTTGATCTTAAAGCTTTCAAGTTATAGGATCTTATGAGATAAAACATCTAAGATCCGAATAAAGTTGCACTAACAATGCATAAATCCAAGGGTTGGAGATTGCTTCATTCCATGAGCATCTATATGAGATATGTGTGCATGTTAGTAGATGCTTGTTAGAGAACAAAGCACTGAAAATCTACCGGAGAATCCACTAGATTGTCGAAGTAGTAAGTCAGTAGTAACTAGTTCTCTTACTTATGCTAGTGCATATTATTAGTTCTCTGACCTAAGGATCCATGGTAACCTTAAGTCTAGTCCTCATGCTTTCACTCATCCTTGACAACTTAACGGATTTTTTAGGTTGAGATTGGATATGAGCTACTTGGCATAGAGGTTTGTGAGATTCAGGATGAAATTTGACTCCTCGCTATTGTGAAGGGTGAGTACATCTCCTATGTGTTCCATAATGATCGATTCTAAGAAATCCTTGTGCAAGGTGGTGTGACAATTTTGAAAAGGAGTTTTCTAAATGTGAGGTCACACAAACGGATTTGAACATTAAGAAAATAGAGACATAGTATCAAAGCTAATGGAGAGCCAACAAATATCTTACCCTAGACCTTTTTCGGGAGATTGAAGATGAAAAAGAGATGATGGTTCTCCAAAATATTCATTTTGGCTAATTAGTTGGGCTCCATGGGCTTCAGGTTGGACATTGACTATGGAGATTGGGTATTCTTTGATTAATATGATTAATTGAATTAAGTCGACTAGTTTAAAAGGAGTTTTAAACTAGAATGAATATAACATATTCGAAAGTCACACGACGTTGCGAACCCATGTCCAATGAATGGTAGAACCTATTAGATCACACAAAAAATTCAATTAGCTTCCTAATTGATGGAGAGAATTTTCAAAGCAGTTAGAAAAGTGATCTCTCTATCGAAATAGACTGAATTTTGGTGCTAAGTTTGAAGGTCTTGATTGATTTAAGTGTTAAATTAATCAACTATTTTAAGAGTTAAATTAGACTAATAATTAAGGAGTTAATTATTTGGTGCCAACATGATCATCAATTGATCAAGTTAACTTAAAGAGTTAAGTTAACAATTGAGCATAAAGAGTTAAGCTAGTTTGACTTAAAGAGATAAGTTAAAGCATAATTAATTAAATTAAAAAGTTTAATTTGATTAATTATGAGTAATGCATTTTTGGAGAGAAGATTCAAATGAGATTTGAGATGGCATCTTAATTAATTTGAAATGACATTTCAAATGTAATTAAGTTGCAAATGAAATTTGAATTCCCTTTGTCACCTAAGCAGCCTTAGCCACCCCCTCCCCCCTCATGGAATGTGTGATGCCACCTTGGAATCACATAAATCCACATCTATACATAGATATAGTAAGGTACATAGCTAGAGAGAGATCTAGGTGTGCCAAAAGGTGTGAAGAATTAGATTTTTCATTTCCCTCCAAAAATAACCCCACATGTAAGCTAGCATTTCATGAGTTGAAGGCTTAGCGTTTTCTTTCTCCTCTATTGAAAATTCTCTGGTTCTATTCCAACTTATGAATCAAAGAATTAAGGAAGTCTCATTGGTGTGTGGACTATTTCAATAAAGGCAAAATGTGTGCCTTGCTCTATTTCTAGAGAGCTCTCTATGCAAGGTCCGAATTTGCAATTTTTTCCAGGATGATCCAAATGGCCAATCAATCTGAAATTTTTACTAGATATTTTTCAAGGTGTTTTCTATATTTAGTAATTTTTTCAAAACTTTTGGAGGCTATTTGGCAGGGTGATTGTCACAATCCTTTTGCTGTGCCGTAAGCAAACAGAATTTGGAACCAATGAAGTGTTCACTTGTTTCTTCCAAGATTTGCTTATCAAGGTAATCCTCTATTTAAATTTGAATCCAAGGCTTGATTAGATCCCTGTAATTCTTGCAGGCACTAGTTATTTTATATTTTGAAGTTTTGATTATAGATGCTAGTGCCTATCTTGCTCACAAGTGGTATCGGAGCCTAAATTATGTTTAGATTTGGATTTTTCTTGGTTGATTGATTCATGTGACGAATTAATCTTTATCACCGTATTCTTGATTCAATTGATTGATTAGGGAATTTGGTTGATTTGTATGTGGCTCCTTGATTGATGAATTAAAATCATGCTATTATGTGATTTAAGTGTTAATTCATGTAGATAGTATGTTCTAATTCATATTGATTAATGTTGAAAAGTGTTTCAACATTAATTATTGTTATATGTTGATATAGCATGTTGACTTATGAATGAAAGAGTTTTGGTCTATTTTGAATCCAATATGATTGGAATTATGTTGGAGATTACTTGAAGAATTTGATTCCTACTTTTTCCAATTTTTGAAAGCATGTTTGAGCACTTGAATTTCTAGTTTAAAAGGTGTTTTGGATTTGGAAATTGATATGGAATGTGTGTTATGATGTTGAGAACATGTGCTCACATTGTTGGCATATAAAAATTGAGTGGTGAACAAATTTGGCAAACCTTGAACAACAAAAGTAAGGGCAGCCAGCAACTCCCTGGGCATTGGCTGGGCAATGTACGCATGTTGTGCACACAAACTACCTAGCCATGTGCTAAGGGCTGCCAGGCAGTCTGATTTTAGGTGTAATTGGTGAGCTTTTGAATGTTTTCTCAACTCCTTTAATACTCAACAAGTTTTTGCACTACACACATTAGTTGCACAAGTGTTGTGCTAGTCCTCAAAATTGTGTTTGACATATTTGAATGCTTTTGAAAATTGGTTAAAGTTGATCTCCTGTTAGTAGCATAAGTGTTATGCTTGGTTCAATTATTTTTTTTATGAGATGAGCATTTAATTGTTGGAATTAATTATTAATTCTAGATTTATTTATTATTTATTTAATTATTGAATGAATGATAAATGAATGGGGATGATCATGAGCCTTTTAAATTGATTTTATTTGTTTCAAAGTTGTTGAAATAGGTTGTATTAAATGGAGTTTGCATGCCTTTTGTTCTATCTTGTAAAAGTTATAAGAGCAGAACCACTAGGATTGAGGATTTCCATTTCATGTAAATATTGCGTGGAGCTAGGAGTCAATGGAGGTATGGAGGCCAATTGAAGATCCATGAATGTATAGGATACACTCATATAATAATTTAGTTTAATTCAACCCACTTAAAATCAACCGAAGTGATGCACCCATGGCTCTAAGTGCATCACTTGGTTAGGCTCATGGTCATCCCACCCTAGGAGCATGCTAGGCTATTTACTTATTTACACTTTCCATATCTTATTGATGTATGAGATGCATGATTAGGATGTAGAGAACCAAAATAAGAAAATAAAATGATGAGATATTTGCAAGCAAAAATCCTCCACTTATAGCATCAAAGTATTTTGAATATTAAGTCAAAATGAAATTAATCAAAAGAGTTTTAGTTAATCCAAACCTTCCACCAATAGTGTATGCTATGATGATGATATTGATTTTATGTGATGGCACTCAACCATGGGAGTCACATTTAAGAGGAAAGCTGTGAACATACACTTAGCATGAGAAGCATCTTTGACTCAGGAATCCTCATGCATTGGCACTCGATCATGGGAGATGTCATGAGGCCGTCTTAAGATAAAGTTTGATTGGTGGGTTTGACTTAACACTTAGTAGTATAGATGGCGCATCATCACGTGGGTCTATATGAAAAGTGAGGCAAAATATATCAAGAGTTGCACGAGATGCAATTAGAAAAAGGTGCTCACCCTTTGACTACTCGTGGATGGCACTCCATCACAGGGGTCCCTTAGCAAGTCATTAGAATCTTGATTTTCACTAGGAAATGTGATTTCCTGAATTCCTCTTGGAGAAGAAGGATTTGATAAAATAGTGGGAGAAAAACATGCTTAAAAGACCATGAATATGTTTTTTAATATCAAACTCCATCATATGCTATTCTCTTTTTTTTCATCTCATGTAGAATTTTGAAATCTTCAACAAACATATGGCTAAAAATCCACTCACAAGCATTTTGGAAATCAATAAACTCTCCGAGTCTAACTTCCAAGATTGATTGAGACACCTTAAAATAATTTTTGACTCTAATAAGAGGATATATGTTCTTGATCAAAGTCCACCGAACACTTTGGGTGATGATGCAACAAATGAGGTTCGTGAAGTGTTCACAAAAGTTGTGGATGATGATCTACAAGTCAGATGCCTCATGTTGGTATCCATGACTAATGAACTCTAAAAGACTTATTAGCATATGAAACATGCTTCTGAGATCTATACACACCTACAAGAGTTGTATGGTGTTCAAACTAGACACAAAAGGTTCGTTTTATCTAAGGAACTCTTTAAGACAAAGATGAGTGAAAGGACAAGTGTTCATGATCATGGGCTAAAGATGATTGCACTCATTAAAAAGCTTGGACTACTTGATGTGATCATGGATAATGACCTTTACATGGATTTGATCCTCCAATCATTGCCATCCTCAATTGACCAATTCATTGTGAACTTTAATATTTCCAAGCAAATAGTTATGATCAATAAATTGGTGAACATGTTATTGGCTGCAGAGGTAATGATGAAAAAAGAAAAACCTCTTACGATGGCATCCTCCTCCAAGTCGAAGGGTCCTAAGGGCCCTAGAAAATGAGGCAAGAAAAAGAAGAGTTCTTCCTTAAAAGGGAAGCAACCTAAGAAGAGTTCTAGGAGAGTTAAGAAGAAGGTTAAAACTAATGCAAATTGTTTCCATTCTAGTGAAAAAGGTCATTAGAAAAGAAATTGCAAAGCTTACCCAGTTACTGCTAAGAAGGGTATGTATTTTTTGAGGTGCATTTAACAACTAATTTTTCCTCATAGGTATTTGATATCGCATGTAGTTCTCATCTCTTTAATTCCTTACAGGGGATGGAA
>JACGDI010002136.1:991765-1005448 GCA_014898725.1 Jacaranda copaia
TCCACAAGTCTTTTGGATTTGACCCATATGAACATTTGTGGACTACTAAGGATTAGTGTGAGAGGTAGCTATTCTTACTTCATCACTTTGATCGATGGCCATAGTCGGTTCGAACATGTGTATCTTATGGAGTACAAGTTGAGGCCTTTGAAAAGTTCAAAGAGTATAAGAATGAAGTAGAAAAGCGAAAAGGACTTAGTATTAAAGCCTTTCGATTAGATTAAGGGAGAGAATACTTAAGTGCTGAGTTTTTGGAATATCTTAAAGAGAATGGGATTCTCCCTCAATGGACTCAACCAGCACACCCCAACTTAATGGATTAGCTTAGAGGAGAAAGTGTACCTTATTAGATATGGTACGTTCCATGATGAATTTTTTTGATGTACCCATATCCTTTGGGGATACATCTTTGAAACAACTATGAGGTTGCTAAATATAGTACCTTTGAAGTTAGTACCAAAAACCCCCTATGAGATATGGCATGGCAAAGCGCCCTCTTATCACTATCTAAAGGTTTGAGGATCTTCTACCTACGTGAGAGGTACAATAGGGGTTAAATTGGATAGTAGATCCACTTTATTCAAGTTTATGGGATACCCAAGAGAGTCTATGGGCTATTACTTCTAT
Organism: Jacaranda copaia; assembly: GCA_014898725.1. NCBI lineage: Eukaryota > Viridiplantae > Streptophyta > Magnoliopsida > Lamiales > Bignoniaceae > Jacaranda > Jacaranda copaia. Next base: position 992,393 of record JACGDI010002136.1, read on the forward strand.
GATCACTTAGAATAAAAGGTGTTTTTCTTAAGGAACGCCTACTTTTTGGAAAAAAAATTTCTATTGGATAGAAAGGGCATTGTTATTAAACTTGATGAAGTTCAAGATGATCAAGAAATCCCACAAGGGGTGGAAACAACATAATTGCAAAAACCTAGTACACAATCTCTGAAAAGGTCAGACCAGATCAAGAAGCAACCTAAAAGGTTTCAAATTCCTTCATGACAGAACAATTAGATGAGGATCCAAAAACCTATGAAGAAACTATGTTGGATATAAATTCAAGATATTGGCTTGATGGCATGCGATCCAAAATGGACTCCATGTACTCAAATAAATATAGGCTTTGGTAGATCCACCAAAACGCATAGTTTCTGTTGGTTACAAGTGGATCCATAAATGAAAGCTTGGGGTACACGGAGAAGTAGTGACTTTTAAGGCATGACTAGTGGTAAATGGTTACACTCAAAGACTTAGTATTGATTTTAGGAAACTTTGTCATCGGTTACTATACCTAAGTCTGCTCGGATCTTACTAGTCATAGCTGCATATTTTGACAATGAGATATGGCAAATGGATGTGAAAACTGCTTTCCTTAATAGTGATATTAAAGAAGAAATTTATATGGAGCAACCACAAGATTTACATCCAAAGGAAGTGAGCAAAAGGTTTGCAAGCCCTAAAGGTCCATCTATGGACTCAAACAAGCATCCCTAAGTTGGAACATATGTTTTGAAAAAATAATCAAATCATTTGGCTTTGTCAAAAATATGTATGAGCCATGTGTGTACAAGAAGGCTAATGGGAATTCAGTACAGTTTATTGTGCTTTATATTGATAACATCATTTTTATTGAGAATGAGATAGGAATGTTAAAGTGCACTAAAGCATGGTTATCTACACAATTCTCCATAAAAGATTTGGCAGAAGCATCCTAAGTGTTGGGAATACGTATTTATAGAGATAGATTGAGGAAGATGCTGGGGCTTTTGCAAACCTCATACATTGATAAAATACTAAAGAGATTTAGTATGAAAGAATCCAAGAGAGAATTTCTTCCTATGGGACATGGCATTCATCTCTCCAAGTCTATAGCCCTCAAGACTGACAAGGAGAAATGAAGAATGTCCCAAATACCCTATGTCTCAGCAATAGAGAGCATAATGTATGCGGTTCAATGTATAGGACTGAATGTGGCACACTCACTAAGTGTTACGAGTAGGTTCTAATCCAACCTTTGTGAGAGTCACTAGATGGCTGTAAAAATAATCTTTAAGTACTTAAGAATAACTAAAGACTTATTTTTAGTGTATGGCATTGGAGAATTGAAACTTGAAGTATTTTTGAATTTCAACTTCTAATTTGATATAGATGACCTCAAATCAACTTCTAGATTTATATTTTTCCTTGATAGTGGTGTGGTAAGTTGGAAAATTTCCAAGCAAGATACCATGGCCGACTCGACCATAGAGGAAAAATATATTATGACTTCAGAAGCTGTAAAGGAAGGTGTTTAGATGAAAAACTTCATTCAAGAGTTGAATGTAGTGCTTAGCATTATTAAGTGAATTGTTGTCGTTTGTGACAACAATGGGGCAGTAACACAAGCTAAATAGCCAAGATCTCTTTAGCGATCTAAACATTTATTGAGGCGATATCATTTGATCTAGGAGATTATTGATAGAGGTGACATCCGAGTGGAGAGAGTTAACTCAAAAGAGAACATAGCAGATTTACTAACAAAACCCCTATTGCAAATGGTCTTTGAAGAACATCTTAAAAAGATGGGTCTTAAGGCCATGGGGTATTGGCTTTAGGGTAAGTAGGAGATTGTTGGAATAGTATCGTGCAAGCCAATGAGATTGGCCTTATACATATTATTATCTTGTAAAATAATCTTAACTTAATAATATTCTCTATATAGTCATCTTTATCTTATGCTTTATTCACTTGCATTTGGATGAAGCCCTTAGAACACCTTAGACTGTGGCACTTGGTTTGGTAACCATGAAATAAGTTTCACATGATTGTGATCTTAAAGCTTCCAAGTCATAGGATCTTATAAGACGGGGCATCTAAGATCCGAATAAACTTGCACTAACGATACATAAATCCAAGGGTTGGAGATAGCTCTATTCTATGAACAATTATTTGAGATACAAGTGCATATTAGTGGGTGCTTGTTAGAGAACAAGGTAGTAAAGACCTACCAAAGAATCGACTAGATAGCCAAAGTGGCAAGTTGGTAATGGCTAGTTTTCCTACTAATGCTAGTGCATATTATCAGTCCTCTGACATGAGGATCTATGGTAACCTTGTATTCGATCCTCATGCTTTGACTCATCCTTGATCACTTAATGGGTCTTTCAGGTTGAGATTGGGTATGAGCTACTTAGCATAGAGGTTTGTGAGATCCAAGATAGAATTCAACTCTTCGCTATTATGAAGGGTAAGTATAATTCCCATGTGTTCTATAATAATAGATTCCAAGAAATCTATACACAAGGTAGTGTGACAATTTGGAAATGGAGTTTTCCAAAGGTGAGGTCACATAAATGGATTTGAACATTGAGAAAATAGAGACATAGAATCGAGGCTAATGGGGAGTTGATAAATATCTTGCTAGGCCTCTTTTAGGAAATAGAAAATGAAAGAATTGCATTTGCATGGCACACGTAGAGTGATGATGGTTCTCCAAAATATTCATTTTGGCCAATTAGTTGGGCTCTATGGTCTTGAGATTGGACATCGACCATGGAGATTAGGTACTCTTTGATTTATGAAATTAATTAAATTGAGTTGAATAGTTTAAAAGGAGTTTTAAACTAGAATGAGTATATGGTATTTCGAAACTCATAAGGCGTTGTGAGCTTATGTCTAATGAATGGTAGAACCTATTGGGTCACATATAAAATTCAATTAGCTTCCTAATTGATGGAGAGAATTTTCTAAAGAGTTAGAAAAGTGATCTCTCTATCCTGATAAACTGAATTTTGGTACCAAGTTTGAGGGTCATTTTTGGCTTGATTGATTTAAATGTTAAATTAATCGACTATTTTAAGAGTTAAATTAGACTAATAATTAAGGAGTTAATTATTGGTGCCAACATGAGAATCAATTGGTTAAGTTAACTTAAAGAGTTAAGTTAGCAATTGAGCATAAAGTGTTAAGCTAGTTTGACTTAAAGAGATAAGTCAAGGCATAATTAATTAAATTGAAGAGTTTAATTTGATTAATTAGGAGGAACACATTTTTGGAGGGAAGACTCAAATGAGATTTGTGATGGCATCTTAATTAATTTGAAATGAAATTTCAAATGTAATTAAGGTACAAATGAAATTCAAATGAAATTTGGATTCCCTTTGCCACTTGAGCACCCTTAGCCGCTCCCCACTCCCCCGCATCATGAAATGTGTGATGCCACCTTGGCATTACACAAATCCACATCTATATATAGATATAGTGAGGTACAAGGCTAGAGAGAGATCTAAGCGTGCCAAAAGGTGTGAAAAATTACATTCTTCATTTCTCTCCGAAAACAACCCCCTGCACAGGCTAGCATTTCATGAGTTGAAGGCTTAGCTTTTTCTTCCTCCTCCAATGCCAATTATCTGGTTCTATTCCAGATTATGAATCAGAGAATTAAGGAAGTTTCATTGGTGTGTGGACTATTTCAATAGAGGCAAGAAGTGTGCCTTGCTCTGTTTCTAGAGAGCTCTCTGCATGATGTCCAACATTGAGATTTTCTCTAGGATGATCTAGATAGCCAATGAATCTGAATTTTTGACTTAACATTCTCCAAGGTGTTGGATATCTTAAGTAATTTTTCCAAAATTGTTTGAGGTGATTTGGTAGGGCAATTGTTGCAATCCTTTCGTTGTGCCACAAGCAGACAGAATCTAGAACCAGTGAAGTGTTCATTTGTTTCTTCCCGAATTTTCTTATCAAGGTAATCCTCTATCTAAATTTAAATTCAAGGCATAATTAGATCCCTGTAATGCTTGTAGGCACTAGTTATTTTATGTTTTGAAGTTTTGATTATAAATCCTAGTACCTATCTTGCTTTCGCAACATCAATGTATTTTTTATGACTCAAAAAAATAAAAGATAAATACAAAATATCCATGCATCATTTACATCATGTCCTTTTTGGAAGGGCATGTGAGTGTGTTATGCCCATCTCTACCACAAACCTTGCAAATAAGAATTTTTTGACCTATTTTTCTCAACATTTGTGGTCCTTTACTAAAAGAAACATGTTCATCAGCTTCCATTTTTCTTGCTTTTCTAGGCTTACCACGCAGTCTAATTGTGCCAAGTTCACTGATAGTTGCTTTACCAATCTTTTAGCTAGTATTGAGGACCTTTCACTAGATTTATGATGTGCTCACATGACTTCATGTGCATTTCCTTTGAATAATACTCATGAACATACGCATTTGGATATCTTCCAGATCCTATAATGGCACATACCCCATGGATACAAGGAATACCCATTAAGTCCCATCTTTTGCATGAACATGTCCTTTTCTCAATGTCAATAGCATATCTAGAACCATACATTTTCCACTACTTGCATGTGTACTAATCTATGCACGAGATTCATCTTTAAGCTTTTCCAATAGTTTCTGTACTTTTTTACAAAGTAATCCTGAATACTTTTTGATGTATTTTCTCTTAGATTGCAACCTCTTCATCAAATAAATTCTAATTATATCCACCACTCCAAGAAGTGGCCTACTTCTAACATCCATAATAATTGAATTGAATATTTTTGATAGATTATTAAGAAGAATATCACTTTTAGATGATGTCCTAAAATGTGATTTATTCCAATGAGCTGGATTAACCTCTGCTAGTCATTTATATACAGACTCATCAAATTCTTTCAATGCATCTATCTTAACCTTATATAGATTCATATGTGTAGCTCTTGTAGCCCTCCACGTTCTATATTTTATTGCCAAACCATGATGATGATCCTACTTGAAGTTATTATACACATGCCTTACACAATATCTATGTTCAAGTTGTGGCATTAGATCACAAACAGTAGGTAGTAATCCTTAAAAATGCAAACAAAAATGAAAATTCAATCTCTATTTATGAGTATACATATAGAATATAAACAAATGATAATATTTAACAAATAAAGACAAAGAAACTTACCTTTTGTCTATCCGATATAATAGTCCATTTTTCTTAATCATGTATACTCAAGTCTCCTATCAACAATTCCAAAAACCATGTCCATGAAATCTTATGCTTACCCTCTGTCACACAATTACAAATGGGGAATACACAGTTGTTTAGATCCATACCAACAACTGTCAGTAGAACTCCCTTATGTGTCCCTCTTAAGTGACCCATCATTACCAAAAATAGGTCTAAACCCTTGTTTGAATCCTTTTTTACATGTTTCAAGGCATATGTACAACCTTATAAACCTCTCCTCATTAGTTTCTCTATCTTTCATAGTTTTTAGAACAACAATTGACAACTAATTTGTCAATCTGAGCTCTTCACAATATTCATGCAATCTTATGTATTGATCTTTGTATTCACCATATATCATCTCCCAAACCTTTTCCTTGGTCTTATAATATTGATTTCTGCTTATATCCACATTCATATCCATGTAGACTTTCACCTTAAGGTCTCAATCTTCCACTCAGTATTAATCCTCCAATCATCCAAGTACTTCTTACTTAATACTTCAGATGTTACATGTTTGTTCTTAGTCAACAATCTTGCACACTTATGAGTTGTTTCCATGGTACTTATATGAAAAGATGTATCCTTTCTTTGCCTAGAAGCAAGAACTACCCAGTTATAATTTTGCTGTTAGCATTTTGCTTTAACTCTAACTTTGTCATTCTTCACAAATTTTATATTTCTTTGCCATTTGATTGCATGTGATTTTACTGCCTCTTTGAACTCATTTGCATTAGTAAAGATCATCCCTATCCTAAATTGTGGATATTCCATATCAGTTATAAGTTTAAATCTTGGAAACGTAGGCAACTTGGCCTTATTCTCATCATCATCACACTATAAAGACTATGTAAATCATCTTATACATAATCATCTGAGTCATTCACCTTAAGCTCCCCATTAACATATGATGGTCTAAATTTTGTACCCATTTCTTTTTTTCCTTTAGTTGAAATTGTAAAACCATCCCACTTAACTTCATGATCTATGTTTTCTACATATATCATGGTATCTTCTCCACTCATCTTATAATCACTATCAGATAAGCTTTGATCATCACTTGAATCACGTTCATCACTTAAACTTACCATTTCAACACACACCTAATTGTTGCCCCCAATTTCCTCATTATGTTCTACGTCCTCATGCCTATTTAATAGAACATCAAAAGCATCTCTGCCACCTTGCTCTTCTAGTAAAAGGGTAGAGAATGTTTGACATACAAAAACTTCAACTTCTGTACAATGCTTCCCATACTCTACCAATTGAATTGCGTCATCATCACTTAACATGAAAATTAATACTTTTCCATCCTCATATCTCGGTATTTTATAGTAAAATCTTAGTAGGTCTTGAAACCTTAATAATTTTCCAATTTTGTCCATTGTTGATGAAGATATTTCACTAGATTCAATATAATCTATATAGTCAACTTCTCATCCTATGTATAGTTTCTTTGGAATAGCCATGAACTCTCCCCTATGGTGGACTTTTAGTGTAAAACACATAGTAAGTGGACTTGCATTTAGTACAACATAAATGAGCTAAATCAGTATAAACAAATATATAAATATAAATAAATAAACAGCTTGACCAACATAAATTAATATTAGACAAATGAATGTATTAAATAATATTAAATAATAGATAATATAACCCTAGGCCATAGAATACATAAGAATTGAATTAAGTTATGGACAATAGTATCCTAAGCTACACAACAAATGGTGCCACAAATCTTATTTTACTTACAAATTTGTAAGATAATAGACCACAAATCATATTTAATGTGACGTAATCAAACAATAAAAACATAAAGGAAAGATATAAATTCACATCTTTCAAAAAGTAAACCATAAATTACTCAAGAAAAAGACAGACATAGAAACTAATCACTGAAGAATATTTGGTACCAAAATCAAACAAAAAACATTACCTAAAGTTTGTTGTAAATTAGTGGAGTGTAGTTCCCTCTTTTACGAAGAAACATTATTCCAATTTTGAGATTTCACTATGAGGAAATTCCCGCTTTGTTATTAGAAAATTAGGGTTCTCTTTCAAGTTGATTTTTTTAGTGTTGTTCTCTACTAATAGGAACAAATGAGTAAACTAAATGTTTTGCCATTTTTACCCTTATGTAATGGAATATTCCATCTATTTTAGTTGAACTTCTATTAAGTACTAATGGAAGTTTATGAATAGGGATGATGGTGATATATACTTTAGAGATGAGGGATTATAATAATACATTAGAGAGATAAAGGACTAAAATGGGATGAAAACCATACATAAGGGACCGGCAAAGGGATTTGGCCTACTTTTTTCTTTCCTTTTAATATTTTTTTCTCGTCAATTACTTACTCCTACTATTTTATTTTGCCCCAACATTTTTTTATTTATCATAAAAAGTCAAATAGATTCATTAAAACTATTAATAATAATTGTAGCAACTTGTAAAAAGTAATTGGATATTTATTTATTTTGTAATATAAAATATTTATGCTATTGGGCATGTCAAAATATTTGTAAAGTGTGTAGTGCTAAAGTAATTACCTTAGCAAATTAATATTTTTTCTTTCTCTATCTCTTTCTTCATTATGTTTTTTTGTAAATAAATTAAGTAAGTTTATTTAAATAATAAAGAAAATATTGTTATATAAAAATATATAAAACTGTTTAATTAAATATATATTAAAAAAAACTTTAAATATATATCAAGTGTGTACAAATTAGTTAAAGTAAATGTGGAGTTAAAAGTATGAGAAAAAAAATGGGAATTGAACACACACACAGAAGAATGTGGGAAAAGAATGACAATTAGAGGAAAGGCACCGAGTGTCGCAAGGCATTTTTCAAGTAATTGGCAAACTGTGCACTATGTAGTTAGGAGGTTGCCATACATCAGCTACGTCCACCAAAAGCTCAATGATCGCTATGTGACTGTTGCATTGCAATCACACCCAATGGTACTCACACACATGCCAGAACACTTTAGAGGCACAATTCAGTGGAAAAGAAATATGATTTCATTGATAAGGGGAATAGTACAATATTGACAATTATTGGAGAAATATTAGGCATTAAGGTAGAAAGGACTCCAACAAGGCTTAGTACAACTCAACTTCAACTCCTCATTCCCCCTTATAATAGGCTCTAAAAAGAAAAATCTTGGAACAACACCAGATATTGAAAAGTTAAAAATTATAACAAAATAGTTGAATCCTAACTGCATATTTACAAGAGGAAAAACAACATAAAGGGCCTACACCTAAGTACATAGTAGATAAACTCCTTGGAGTACAAGTTTATTGATATAGGCTAGTGAGAGGCAGCTAAGGTGGCCTGAATGCCCTATAGACAGTCAAGGGGCCCAATAGTGGGGGGCAACCCTAGAATTCTCCCCCACCTGAGATGGCGACGTCCTCAATGATAGTGATGCTTGATATGCTGCTAATAGAGGTTTGAATGCCTTGAGATCTATCACTCATTCCCAAGTGTTTTCCTTGCTGCTACATCCTTTCTATTTCATTGAAGTACTCCATTTGAGTTACGTTTTCTGTGTTGGTTACTTAGTGATTTAGAATTACTTTTGCCACCCTCATCTCTTTCTATGTCGACATCAATTATAGGTAGCTAGGTCTATTGCGGGATGTATTCTCCTGATCTACATGATGGGGCTTGAGCTAGCTCACTAGAGAACATTGTGGATTTTTCACTAGTCAGGTAACGCTACCTTGTAGGCTACCTTAGCAATGTGTATAATGATATGCAACAGACCAATGTAATTTTGCATCAGGCAAGTGTCTTTCCCCTTAATGCATTTGACTATTTCGGATCAAGGACCTTCATCAATACCATATCTCCCATTTAGAGTTCACTGAAGCAGTAATTTTGATCTGCTTACTTTTTTATTCACTTTTGAGCTTTTTTGAGGTAGCTTTGAGCTAAATCAACATTCTATTTCTATTTCTACAAGAAGCGCCATGCGAGAAAAGATCACACAACCTTGTAGGGAGTTCAAAGTGTGTAGGAGTAGCGATTACTGCATAGTCACAATCTTAAAAGTACTCTTGGTGGTGGTAGAGCACTTATAGGCATTTAAGCAAAGGTAAGCAACATCCAAGAGCTTTACCCAATCCTTTTGAGAGCTACTAACAAAGTGTTAAAGACATTCCTCCAATATGGAATTGAAACACTCGGTCTAGCCATTAAACTCTGGATGATAGCTCTAGCTCATATTCAGTTTTGATACGAAAAGTTTGAAAATCTTTGTCCAAAAACTACTAGTAAACTAAAAGTTTCAATTACTAACAATATCCCAATACTTAATAATATGCTTGATGAAGAGATGAGTCATCCTTTCTGTTATAATATGTTTAGGGGCTACAATAAATGTAGCAAATTTAGAGAACTAGTCTACCATGACAATGATGGTCCCCAAATCTCCAACCTCAGGCAACCTAATGATATAATCCATAGATATGCTCTCTCAAGGTCGTTGGGGGAATAGAAAATGGCTCCAACAAGCCTAGTTTTCTTTAATTGTTTGGCTTGTTCTACTGGTATAGAAGATAAGCACAAACATACATCTCAATGTGATCCCACATATGCAGCCAATAATACTATCTATACACCAAGGCGTGAATGCGCTCTACTCTTGGGTGTCTCGCCAAAAGAGTGTTGTGGTATTTTGAGATTAATTATTTCCTCAAATCCTTACCTTTTGGAATATACATGTGGTTTTCTTTGGTCATCAAAAGTCGTCTATCCATCCAAAACTATCAAGTTTTGCCTTTCTAAACATGGTCAACCAAATACTGCCTTGTAGGTTCTTTTGTTAAAAGTTCTTGTATTCGATCCTTTATAGAAGTGGTAATTCTACTTAAGGACAAAGCGACCACCACCCTCATATACTTCACCCTTTAGCTCAAGGTATCTACCCTATGATTCCTCGCACTAACATAATGCTCCAAGGAAAAGTTAAATTTTGCCAATAACTCTTGCTACCATCCCTACTTACTAATCAGTTTAGATTAGCTCATAAAATGACTAACCGCAATATTGTCCATCTTGACCGCAAAAGGAAAGCACCTAACAAGTAGTACCACCATAGCTTAAGATAGTAAACTACGGCTAACAACTCCATTTTGAGCTCTGAGTAGAACTTCTATGTTTTCTTCAACTTGTGACTCTCAAAAGCAATTGAATGCCCCTTTTGAATCAAAAGTCCTCCAGGTGCAAAGTTCAAAACATCAATGTCTACTTTGAACATCTTCATTATGTTTGAGAGGGCCAACACAGAATCTAACACCATAGCTCTGGTTAGTCCCTCAAATGTTGCATAGCATTGGGGTGTCCAATTCAAAGACTCAGTCTTCTTTGTGAGTTATGTGAGGGATCGTTATTTTAGAGTAGCCCTTCATAAATTTGAGGTAGTAGTTTGCTAACCTAAGAAATGATCGTACCTCATTAATTTTCTTAGGAGGCTACCAGCCTTGAATAGCCTGTACTTTCTTTGAGTCCATACTGATTCTCCTCACTCTACGATATGACCCAAGAAATGAATTTTCTCCTAAACAAATGAGCACTTTGATAGCTTGGCATACAATTTATGCTCATGATATTAGGTGAGAACCTTTTATAGATGCTCCCCATGTTTAGCTAAGGTCCTATTATTCACATAGTATCATTTAAGTACACCACCACAAACTCATCCAAAAAATCATAAAGCATTTAGTTCATCAAAATACTGAAGGTTGCTAGGGGCATTAGTCAAACCGAAAGGCATGACTAGAAACTCAAAGGCCCCATATCTCATGACCACTATACTCTTTGCCTTGTCTCCCTCCTCGATCCAAACTTTCTAGTAACCTAATCTCAAATCAATCTTTGGAAAGTATTTCGCCAAGCTAAGTTGGTTCAAACAATTGGCCACAAATGGTATATGATACTTATTCTTCATATAATAAATATTTTATTTAATACCTGATAGTCGTAGCACATCTATGAGAAACCATTAGACTTTTTCTGGAACAACATAGGGGCTCCATATGGTGACATAACAGGATTAATGATCCCACACTCCATCATCTCTCTCAACTACTTCCTAAGCTCAAGTTGTGACATCTAATATGGTGCCTGATGGGAGATTTGATACCCAACACCAACTCAATCTCATGATCCACTACTTTCTTTGGCTAAAGCTTTTGAGGTAGTTCAACTAGTAATACATCCTTGAACTCTCACAAAAGTTTCTTAACCACACCAAGGATTGGTCTTAATGCCTTCTCTATCTCTTCAAAGTGAAGAATGCACAAGAATAATGGGTTATTTTGTTTGCAACCCTTCTCAAACTAAATGGTTGAGAGATTTTTGTCTCCCAACTTTCTAGTTAATGTGGGAATAATGCACAACTTACTTCCCATCATCATTGACGACTCCATGCATGGCATGGCCATCATCTTTATGTCCTGCAAAAATCCAAGCCCAAGGATAAGCTTGAAATCATCCATTAGGACCACTAAAAAGTTGGTCTTCCCTTCAAATGGCCCTACCTTGATGAGCACAAATTTGGCCACTCATGCAATTATTTGAGCAACTGAATTGATAGCTTTCACCCATCCAACCCCTTTCTCCAATACAAGCTTGATTCTCTCCACTTTGACACTTGCTAGGTAGTTATGGGTAGCATTGGTGTTAACTATGGCATGAACTAGCTGCCATTGATCATTACATCAATGAACATCAACCCTCACTTTCTATAGTTTTTAGGTTGTGATTCCTCATGTGGCTAGATCTTTGTTAAGGGTAGTGCAACTTTACTTGCCTTCATTAGCACGATTTTCTTAGTTGCCACCTGTGAAATTATATTACACCATTATGAAAGGGCTTCAAGGTTGTCCTCGCCCTCATTCGGCTCCTGTTTCTCCATAGAAGAAGTCTAAGTCACAACTTGCTTAAGTGTCTTCCTCACTTCTATAAGGCACACCAAAGCATATAGTGGTGGAACTTAGTTCTTGCGGCGAAGCTCCAGCAGTTGGCGATGGACAAAGTGAAGGCAAATAAAGCACTAGAATCTAATACCAAAACTTCAAAACATGAAAGTAACTAGTGCTTACAAGCTAATAAAGGATATAATCATGTCTATGATTCAGATTTACATAGAGGATTACCTTGATAAGAAAATCCAAGAAGAAACAAGTGAACACTTCACTGATTCCAAAATTTGCCTACTTGTGGCACAGCAAAAGGATTGCAATGAGAGCCCTACCAAATCGACTCCAAAAATTTTGGGAAACTTACTGGAGATAACCAATGCCTTAAAGAACTTCCACTAAAAAATTTAGATCCATTAGCCATCTAGAATGTCCTAGAGAAAATTGCAAAGTTGGACCTTGTGCAGATGAATCTCCAAAAATTGAGCAAGTCACACGCCTTGCCTCTATTGAAAACATCCACACACCAATGAGATTGTCCTACATCTCTAGTATTTTACTTAGAAAAATACCAAAGATATGGTGATGATGGAGGCCGAATTTGGGGTAGGATGATGAAGAAAAAAGCTTAGCCTTCAACACATGAATGCTAGCTTGCAAATATTTTGGTGGAAATTGAAAAATCTAATTCTTCACAACAAATGTGATATACACAATCTCCTATCTCTATATCTATATATAGATTCCAAAATGTGTGATGCCAACAATGCATGAGGGAGGCAGTCAACTGGGGTTGCTTCCATGGAAACCTTTGAATCTAAGTCTCATTTACATTTCATTTACATCTGAATTACATTTGGAATCTCATTTCAAATTAATTGAGATGCCATCTCAAATCTCATTTGAG
>JACGDI010002136.1:1005548-1046527 GCA_014898725.1 Jacaranda copaia
AAGATCCATCATTACTCTATGTGTGCCATGCAAATTCGGTCTTTTTATCTCCTATCTCCCAAAAGAGGTCTAAGCCAAAATATTTGTTGGTTCCCCAATAGCCTTAATACTACATCTCTATTCTTAATGTTCAATCCCTATTGTGTGACCCCACCTTTAGAAAGCTTCTTTTCCAAATTGTCACACCGCTTTGCGCAAGAATTTCTAGGAACCAATCATCATAGAACATGTAGGAGATGTACTCTCCCTTCACAACAGCGTGGAGTCAAATTCTATCTTGGATCTCACAAACCTCCATGTCGAGCAGCTCATACCTAATCTCAAATCGAATAACCCGTTAGGTGGTCAAGAATAAGTTAAAGTATGAGGACCGAACACAAGGCTACCATGGATCCTCTAGTCAAAGAACTAATAACATGCACTAGCATAAGCAGAAGAACTAGCTACTACTAACTTGCTACTACGGCTATCTAGTGGATTCTTCGGTAGGTCTTCAGTATCTTGTCTCTAACAAGTACCCACTAACATACACTCATATCTCATACAGTTGCTCATAAAATGGAGTAATCTCCAACTCTTGGATTTATGTATCATTAGTATAAGTCTATCTAAATCTTCAATGCCCTATCTCATAAGATTCTATGACTTGGAAGATTTAAGATCACAATTGTGTGAGACTTATTCCATGATCACCAAACCAAGTCCTACAGTTATAAGTAATTTAAGGATTTCATCCAAATGCTAATGAAGTGAAACAAAGCATAAGATGAAGATGGTCATACCAAGAATATCACTCAATCAAGATTGTACCACGAGTGAAATAGCTTACTTGGCCAATCCCATTGGCTTGTAGGGCACTATTTCAACAATCTCACACTTACCCTAAAGCCAATGCACTGTGGCCTTGATACCCATCTTCATAAGATGTCCTTGAAAGACCTTTAGCTTTTAGGGGTTAATATAGTAGTTCTGCTATATTCTCTTCTGAGGCAACTTATATCAACTCAGATGTCATCTCTATCAATTGATATCATATATCAAATGATAATGCATTTAATACATTTGGATCATTGATGAGATCTTGGCTCAAGTTTTAAATTATCTTCCAAAGATAATCTCTGGCACATGCACGCAAGGCACTACATCCACCCTTAGATAAAGTTTTTATCCAAACGCCTTTCTCTTTAGTTTCCAAAATCGTAAAGTATTTCACCTTAGTGGTTATGTAGGTCATGGTGTCTAATTAGAACTCTTCCAACACACCATGCCACCATTAAGAAAAAATATGTATCCAAAAGTGGATATTAGGTCATCTACATTAGATTGGAAACTAATATCCAAAAACTCTGTGAGTTTTAATTCTCTATTGCCCTATACCAAAAACTAGTCTTTAGTTCTTCTCTAGTAGTTTAAGGTTGTTTTCATTGCTAACTAATGACTCTCACCAAGATTAGATTGGAACCTACTCATAATACTTAGTAAGTGTGCAACATTTGGTCTTGTACAATGAATGGCATATGATTATGCTCCATGTAATGGATACATAAAGTATGTGAGACATTTTGTGTCGCTCGTTGACAGTTTAAGGGGTCATAAACTTGGAAAGATAAAGATTACATCCCAAAAGGAGAAATCCCCACTTGGATTTATCCATACTAAACCTCTTTAGTATCTTGTTTAATGTACAGGATTTGGAAAAGCCCCAACATCCTCCCTGATCTATCTTGATAGATATGTATTCTCAATATGTAAGATGCTTCCCTAAGTCCATCATGTAGAATTGGGTAGATAACTTTGCTTTAATACACTTTAACATTCCTACCTCATTCCTAATAAAAAGGATGTTATTGACATAAAGCATAATAAACTGTATACTACTCTCACTAGCCCACTAGTACACACAAGGTTCATACACCTTTTTGACAAAGCCAAATAATTTGACTATCTTATCAAAAAATGTATGTTCCAAGTTTGGGATGCCAACCAGAGTCCATAAATGGTTCTCTGGAGTTTACAAATCTTTTGCTCACTCTATTTAGATGTAAAATCTTATGGTTGCTTTATATAAATTTCTTCTTCAATGTCACTATTGAGGAAAGCAGTTTTCACATTCATTTGCCATATCTCATTGTCATATTATGCAACTATAGTAAGTAGAATTCGAATGGATTTAGGTATAGCAACCAATGAAGGGATTCCTCAAAATCAATATTGTGTTTTTGAGTGTTACCCTTTTCCATTAGTCGCACTTTAAAGCCACCACTTCTCCATCTACCCTAAGCTTTTGCTTATAGATCTACTTGCAACCAATGGAAACTATTCCCTTTGGTGGATCTACCAACATCCACACTTTATCTGAGTACATAGAGTCCATTTCGGATCTCATGGCTTCAAGCTAATGTCCTAAGTCTATGTCCAACATAGCTTTCTCATAGGTCTTCAGATCTCCATCAGATTGACTAGTCTCACAAAGAAATCTAAACGCTTCGATTTACTTCTTGATCCAGTCTTCTCAGTGGTTGTGTGTAAGGCTCTTTGATAGTTATTTATTTCTACCACTTATGGGATTTATTGATCATCTTGAACTTCACTAAGTTCAATTACAATGCTTTTTCTATCTTATAGAAATTTCTTTTCCAAAAAGGCTGCATTTCTTAAAATAAACATATTTTGCTCTAAGGGATCATAAAAAAAATAACCTATAGGCTCTTTTAGGTATCCCACAAACTTGCACAAGATAGACTATTATACAACTTATCTTCCATTGTCCGTCTCACACAGGCAGGAAATCCTCAAACCTTTAGATAATGGTAAGAGGGTGCTACATCATGCTATATTTCATATGGTATTTTTGGCAATGACTTTGAAGTTACTATTCTTAGTAACTTTGATGTCATCATAGAGGCATATCCTCAAAAGGATATAGGCACATTGAAGAAGCTCATTATAGAACGCATCATGTCCAACAAGGTATGATATATCCTTTCAGCTATTCCATTATGTTAGGGTGTGCCAGGTAGAGTCCATTGAAAGAGCATCCCATTCTTTTTTTGATAATCCAAGAATATAGTACTTAAGTATTTTTTCCCTCAATCCAATCGAAGGGCTTTAATACTAAGTTCCTTTTACTTTTCTACTTTATTTTTATACTCTTTGAGCTTTCCAAATCTTCGTACTTGTAGTTCATAAGATACATTTGTCCGAACCAACTATTTCCATCGGTGAAGATGCTAAAGTAAGAATAGTCTCTCTCCTACTAACTTTTGGTGGTCTACAAACATCTATATAGATCAAATCTAAAGGATTTGTGCAGCGCTTTGTTTGTCCTACAAAAAGCGCTTTGGTCATTTATCCTAATTTTTGGAGATATGACCAAGTCTTGTATGCCACGTCATGGCATTATCTTGAATATCTAATTTCTTACGTAGTTGAGAGTGCATTAGTGATGGTTGAGAATCCAATATGTATGATCCTTTGTTAATTGTACCACAAGCAACTAAAGAACTCATTTTTTAATACCTTCAATCTCCCATTTAATGTAGAAGGATCAAATCATTTGCTATCTAAAAACAAGAATTGAAATAATATTCTTAACAATATATGGTACTATATGACAAAGGTCCAATACAAGTATAGAGTGCTCTAAGTCTAACTTATAGTACGCCTTTAGCTTTAGACGCAACTTTTTCTCCTTAGTTAAGGAGGTGGATCATATCCACATCACTTGTTCTATTCTTCTTTCTATTCTTTTGTAACAACTTACAAAGGAAAAAATCACATGTGATATCATATATCCATGAGGAAGAATTTATCCTAATGCACCTCAATAAAATACATGCCTTTCTTAAGGATTGCAAGGTATTCCTTGCAATAGTACTTTTAATGGCCTATTTTGCCCAAGTAGAAATAAATAATATCGACTATTTCCTCTATAATCTTATTGATTCATCTAAATGCCCTGATAGTTATTTTCCCTTCGAGGAAGAACATTTATTCTTTTTACCTCTCTTTCTAGCACCCCTAGGGCCCATAGACTTGGAGAAGAAAACAAGTGTCAAAGGTTTATCTTTATCATGGTAGTGTCCTTCTAAATCAACACTTTGATCAATAAAACCTAGCAAAGATGTGAGCATCAAATCCTCTTGGAGATCATTGTCCATCACTACTTTCAAGTCAAAAAGCTTCTCCAAGCCTAATCATCTTTAGATTGTAGTCGATGACACGACTTCCCATTCATCTTAGCTTGAAAAGTCTCCTTTGACAACATGAACTTCTCATACCACATTTGCTTTACAACTCTTTGTAAACTTTAACCAAGATATAATTTATGTGTCCTTGAGATTTTTAAAGTTTATAGATGCCATTATAAAACTAAGGGATAGGATAATCCTAAGCCTAATTTGTGAAATTTTCACATGTATCTCGATCTACATTAATCTCAAAGGGATTAGGAGTACCATGATATAAGACCTATATCCACTTGTAGGAATCTAAAACATTTTTTGACGTTAAGTCAATTGTGGAAGTTTGGCCCGGTTGGTTTATTGGTTTCTAAAATAACATTAAGTGCAATTTTAACCATTCATGAGATTTCACAAATCCTTAAAGGCAAAAAAGAGAATATGAGCATGTGATTTAATTTGATATTAAAACATGTTCATGGTCTTTCAATTACGTTTTTTTTCCACTATTTTATCAAATTCTTCACCCCCAAAAAGAATTTTGGAAATCAAATTTTCTAGTAAAAATCAAGATCCCAATGACTTGTCAGTAGACCCCCGTGACTGAGTGCCATCCACGAGCAATCAAAGGGTAAGCAACTATTGCTAATTGCATCTCAAATTCTTGATATATTTTGCCTCACTTGTTATATAGACCCACGTGACCATGCACCATCTATACTACAAGTGTTAAGTCAAACCCACCAATCAAACTTTATCTCAAGATGGCCTCATGACATCCCCCATGATCGAGTGCCAATGAGTGAGGGTTCATAAGTCAAAGGTGTATCTCATACTAAGTACATGCTCGCAGCTTTCCTCCTAAGTATGACCCCCATGACTGAGTGCCATTACACAAAATCGGTAGCATCATCATGGCATACACTATTGATGAAAGGCTTGGATTAATTAAAATTCTTCTAATTTGAATCCATTTTGACTTAATATTTGAAAATACTTAGACATTCAAAGTGGAGGTTTTTGCTTGCAAAGATCTCATCATTTTATCTTCTTATTTAAGTTCTTTATAGCCTAATCATACATCTCATACATCAATAGGATATGGAAAGCTTAAATAAGTAAATAGCCTAGCATACTCCTAGGGTGGGATGACCATGAGCCTAACTAAGTGATGCACTTGGAGCCATAGGTGCAACACTTCCGTTGATTTTAAGTGGGTTGAATTAAACTAAACTATTACATAAGTGTATCACATACATTCATGGGTCTTCAAATGGTCTCCATACCTTCATTGGACTTCTTGCTCCATGCAATATTTACATGAAATGGAAATCCTCACACCTAGTAGTTCTACTCTCATAACTTTTACAAGATAGAAAAAGAGGCATGTAAGCCTCATTTAATACAACCTATTTCAACAACTTTGAAACAAATAAAATTAATTTTAAAAGCTCTTGATCATCCCCATTCATTCATCATTCATTCAACAATTAAATAAACAATAAATAAATCTAGAATTAAAAATTAATTCCAACAATTAAACCAAGCATTACATTTATGCCACAAGTTGGAGATTAACTTTAACAAGTTTTAAAAAGCAACAAAAATGTCAAACATCATTTTGAGGATTTGCATAACATTTGCGCATTCATAACATATGATTTAACATCATTTTTAGCCACTTAAGGTGCCAAAAAATGGCTCAAAACCTACCTAACCCTCAATTGGTGGCTGCTGGCTGAGTTGAGCACACCATTGGGTAGCCACTGCCTTGGTAAAGCTAGCTGGCAGTCCCTGTTTTGGGTTAAAGATGAGTCAAGCTGATTTTTAACTCAACTTTTGGGCACCAAAAAATATAGAACACATTCTAAACATTAAATCACACATTGTGGACCAATTTCTAGATCTAAAACTCATTTTAAAATTGAAAATTAAAGTACTCAAAGATGCTTCAAAAATCAAGTGTAAGTGAGAATCAAATTCTCAAAAAATCTATAACCAAACTCCAATCCAATTGGATCCAAAAATGAACAAAAATCTTTCAGTCATAATTCAACATGCCATATCATCATATAACATCAATTAATACAAAATAAACATTCAACATTAATCACTATGAATTAAAACATAGTAACTACGGGAATTAACACTTAAATCACATAATAGTATGCTTTTAATTCATCAATCAAGGAGCCACACACAAATCAACCAAATTCTCCATTCAATCAATTGAATTGAGAATATAGTGATCCAAATTAATCCATCACATGAATCAATCAACCAAATAAAATACAAATCTAAGCATGATTATGGCTTTGACACCACTTGAAGGCTAGTAAAGTACTAGGATCTAATACCAAAACTTCAAACTATGAAAGTAACTAGTGCCTACAAGCTAATAAAGGATCTAATCATTCCTATTATTCAAATTTAGATAGAGTATTACCTTAATAAGCACAACTGAGAAGAAATAAGTGAACACTTCACTGATTCCAAAATCTACCTACTTGTGGCACAGCGAAAGGATTGCAACAATTGCCCTACCAAATAAACTCCAAAAATACTAGAAACATTACTGGAGATGTCCAACACCTTGAAGAATCTCCACTAAAAAATTTAGGTCTATTGGAAATCTGTAACTTCTTGGAGAAAATTGAAAAGTCAAACCTCGCACATATGAATCTCCAGAAATTGAGCAAGTCACATGCCTTACCTCTATTCAAAAAGTCTACATACCAATGAGATCTTCCTATATCTCTAGTATTTTAGTTGGAATAAGACCAGAGATATGGTGATGATGGAGGCTGAATTTGGGGTAGGAAGATGAAGAAAGAAGCTTAGCCTTCAACACATGAAATGCTAGCTTGCAAATATTTTGGAGAGAACTGAAGAATTTAATTCTTCACACCAAATGTGATATACACGAACTCCTATCTCTGTATCTATATATAGATGCTGAAAATGTGTGATGCCAAGTTTTTATCACACAATGCATGAGGGAGGGGGGGCAAGTAGAGTTGCTTAGGTGGCAAAATTTGAATCTAAATCTCATTTGAATTTCATTTGCATCTTAATTACATTTGGAATCTCATTTCAAATTAATTAAGATGCCATCTCAAATCTCATTTGAGTCTTCCCTCCAAAATTAATTCTTTCTTAATTAATCAAATTAAACTCTTTAATTTAATTAATTTTCCTTTGACTTAACTTTTTAAGTCAAACTTGCTTAACTCCTTAAGCTAAATTCGTTAATTTAACTCTTTAAGTTAACTTGACCAATTGATGGTCATGTTGACACCAAATAATTAAATCTTTAATTATTGATCTAATTTAACTCTTAAATTAGTTGATTAACTAAATACTTAAATCAATCAAGTCAAAAAAGACCCTCAAAGTTGGCCCCAAAAATCAGTTCACTAGGAGATACCATTTTCTAACAACTTAGAAAATTCTCTCCATTAATTAGGAAGCTAATTGGATTTTTTCTGTGATCCAATAGGTTCTACCATTTGTTGGACATGGTTCACAACTCCTTATGACTTTTCAATATTTTATAAACATTTTAGTTTAAAACTCCTTTTAAACTAGTCGACTCAATTTAATTAATCTCATTAATTAAATAATACTCAATCTTCATGGTCAATGTCCAACCTATAGCCCATGAAGCGTAACTAATTGACCAAAATGAATATTCTGGAGAACCATCATTGCTCTATGCGTGCCATGCAAATGTGGTCCTTCTATCTCCTATCTCCTGAAAGAGGCTTAAGGCCAGATATTTGTCAGCTCCCTAATAGACTCGATACTCTGTCCCTACTCTTAATGTTTGATCTCTATTGTGTGACCTCACCTTTGAAAAACTCCTTTTTCAAATTATCACATCACTTTGCGTAAGAATTTTTAGGGGAACTTATCATCATAGAACACATAGGTGATGTACTCGCTCTTCACAATAGCGAGGAGTTGGATTCCATCTTGGATCTCACAAACCTCCATACCAAGTAGCTCATATCTAATATCAGCCCAAAAAACCCACTAGGTAGTCAAGGATGAGTCAAAGTATGAGGATTGGACAAAAGGTTACCATAGATCCTCTGGTCAAAAAACTAATAATATGCACTAGTGTAAGTAGAAGAACTAGCCACTATGGCTATCTATTGGATTTTTTAGTGGGTCTTTATTGCCTTATCTCTAAGAAACACCCACTAATATGCATCTACATCTCATACAATTGCTCACGTAATGGAGCAATCTCCAACTCTTGGATTTATGTATCATTAGTGCAAGTCTATCCAAATCTTAGATGTCCCATCTCATAAGATCCTATGGCTTGAAAGATTTAAGATCACAACTGTGTGAGACTTATTCCATGGTCACCAACTAAGTCCCACAGTCATAGGTGATCTAAGGGCTTTATTCAAATGCTAATAAAGTGAAATAAAGCATAAGATAAAGATGGCCATATCAAGAATATCATTCAATCAATAATGTACCATAAGTGAAATAGTTTAGAAAGCCAATCTCATTAGCTTGCAAGGTACTATTCCAACACAAAGAACAACAGCTTTTGATTATTGTCATGAGTACATGCATTGTGGTCTTGGATTGTGAATATGCTTCTAATTTTTGTAACATGGTAAAAACTTAGTTGAAATAATAAATTGTTGTGTAGTAGAATTTAGATGAATTGTTGAGTTATATATCTATGTATTTTAAAGTGATTGTGGTGAGATTTATGATTTCAAGCCAAACTTTTTGGATATATAAGTTGTCTGCAATGCTAGCAAGCCTGAATTGTTAATTAGAACACAATTATTATTAATTAAGCTAATTAGTGTAATTAAAACACAAATTTTGTATAATGTTTTAAGGATTACTTGTTAATAGAAAGTGAGAAAAATTCCTATGGATAGATTAGATTATTAAACATCATCTTAGACTATTAATTTATGTATTGCTTGTGTTGAGATAAACTAGTAGTTCAAAACTAATAAACTCTTCATTAATGCTATTTAGTGTGAGTAGCATGTATTGGGAGATAAATATATGTTACTCAAAAATAAAACCTATAATTGTTTGTACAAGTCAAAAATATGATGATTCTAGTAAAATGGCTTAAATGATCAAAAGAATAGAAATATTTTAGCATGAATTAACCATACTAGAATTGGATTGAAGATTTACTTAAGAAAGATACTCCATGAAATGGGTAAATTCACTATATTAAGACGTATTAATAGTTTAATTACTATTGAAAAGTATACAATGTAAGTGTATTGATATTTATATGTGTTCAAATAAGTGATGAGGATCCAAGGTCTTTAGGACTATAGGGCATTGATAGTACTGATATAGACTCTAAAAGTGAGGTTGTAACCATATCTTTCTGGGAAAAGACAAACTTCTATTGATTATACATCTCAACGTGTTTGTTTATGTGCACTTGTTCACAACCATTCTAGTATCTAGGATATCCTACTATGATTACAAATTCTTGTATTTTGTACCCCGCAACCTTGCTGACGTACCCTATATTTGTTATCTACATTTGGTGAAAGTGTCCTTGAAATGGTCGTGCTAACCAATTACTTTATTATGTTTTCGAGCTTATTATCCTTTATGTTATTAGAATAGCTTTGCTAACTAATGTATTATGTAATGTGCATTGCTATTTAGTATTTGATTGTGTTCACGTTTAGGATTTTGAAATGTATTCCTATTGTTAGCATTATGTTATATTACCTTTGCAGATGTCCTTAGAAAATTTGTTACTCACAAAGACACCATAGAAATTAGGTTCCGAGCTACTTATGAAAAGATAATGCGAAATAAACCAATGGTGAATAGTCTCTCAACTAGTACCTACTTATGATCCTAACTTGCAAGTAGTTGGAGGTAGTTATCTATAAGGAAAGGATCTAACATGTGGCTAGCCATGCCACATGTCAGTTATGTCATGCTAAGCTGATCACTCAAGGAATAAAGAAATAAGAAAGGTTCTATGATATGTTTTCCTATAATGTTGTTATGTTATGTTTTGGGAGTAATAAGGTTGGATTTGGCCAACAATTTTGCTAAGTTTTCAAATTGGTTTTGTTATGAAATTTCTTGTAATGATACATCTTCATTATCATATGTATCGTTCATTTGAGTTTCTATTCTGTCAATTCATTATTATCTAACTCCTGGTTACCCTGTTCTTTTTGTTATTTCATCTCAATTGTGTTTTAATTTTGTTAGACTCAATTTTATTAGTTTCCTTATACCCTATACGTTACATGACAATTACGTCTCACTAAGTTCCTAGGACTTACACCTCTTGTTGTTTCCTAATTCTTTTCCTAGGGAGGATTTATTCACGGGCAAGAGGTCTGAGCTTGCTCAAGGATTGATATATATAGTTTTCTAACTAGCACTAGATGTTTATGTGCTTGTGGATTTGTAATGTTTTATGTTTATCTTTTAGTGATACAGGACGTTTGGGACTTGATGTGTAATACCAGCTGTGTAAGCTTGAGACTATCTCCTCGTATGTAATTTTTTTTCTTTTTGTGTGTGTGTGTGTGTTTCTTTTAGGTTTTTTAGTTATGGTCTATTTTGATCGTTTAACTTATGGCGTTATGAATTGAACGAGTAATAATTGAGGTCAAGTACCCAATCCTGGTTGGGGTACTACACAAAATTTGAACTTGTCAATTACTATGTGACAATTAAATATTGCATAAATATTTGGC
The DNA here is from genome assembly GCA_014898725.1 of Jacaranda copaia. NCBI lineage: Eukaryota > Viridiplantae > Streptophyta > Magnoliopsida > Lamiales > Bignoniaceae > Jacaranda > Jacaranda copaia. The sequence goes on from JACGDI010002136.1 coordinate 1,016,464, forward strand.
TATTGTCTTTCTACCAAATAATAGTTCCCTTTTTTTTTCAAGAAATAGTTTGAGAAAAACCTTTTCTCATCATACCCCACAAATTATCAAAAATAGATATAGACACTTTAGAAAAGAAGAAGAAGAAGAAGTAGAAAAATAGAGAGCCTAATAGATCAAAAATGAAATGATACCTCATTCTCCACTACAACCATTGGAAACACATATTAAATGGGGTTTGGGGGAAAGCACTATAGTAAAATCTTTTCAAGACATAGTTGCTAAGTTAAGCAAGAATGAATTATTAATCATTGCAAATGTCAAAACCGAGAAAAAAAAGGAAAAGGATTAAAAAAAATAGAAAAGAATGCTTATTAAAGGAAATAAAAATGATGAGTGTATCAGATTTATTCGTATCTTTTCCATTTAAAAAACTTCTTATCAAAATTTTAGAATGAAGTGTGTGAGAATGTGAACAAGAGTATTAATGAGTGAATGATCGAATGAGTGTGAATATGATTGTGTATGAGCATGCTATTTAATTTATACAGCTAAGCCTTCTTACATGTGAATAAGAAAGACAAACTTTCATCCACTTTGCCTATTTTTTTCCCTTTCTTTCTAATCTTTAATTTTGCAATCTAAAAATGGAGAAGTTAGATATTCTTAACTTACAATCAAGATTATTTGACATAATGGTAAGAACAAAATAAACAAAAATATATCTAAAGTAACCTTAAACTAAGATGTGAAACAATTTGAATTAATGACATGATTCACCAATTTACCCACATAGGGATTATAATTTAATATTTTGATTACATAGATTAACATTAGATTCTAAATATTAATGTAATATTTTACAATATGTAAATATTAAAATTAAGAATTATTGTAGTAATAATGTGTGCTGAATTATGCAATACTTTCATACAATTTAAATATTTTACCTTGTGATAATTCAATTCAATTTGGATTTCCTCGTCCAATTAAGTTAAAAAATAGAAAGATAGACCAAGTTAACCACATATCAATTAACAAAAAGGAATAAAGAATAAAGAAGAAAAAGGAAAGATGTTGAGTTTTACTTTGTTTCAAGTAGCTCGTAAGAGACCACAGTATTGGTCAATCTGTGTGTGTATATAATGATGTTTCAAGAATTTTGTGACCCAAGTTTGTCAAAGCTTCACCTTACTTTAATGACCTTTTGGTGTAATCATTCACATTTGTTTTTATATTTATTAACTAACTTACTTTAATTTAAGCACAAAATGTGTTGCTATCTTATTACAAGATAATGAATTGGAATAGATATGCCACCGCATGTTGTTTGACTTGTTATTTCATTGTTCCAAACTCCATCTTCCTAACTTTTCTTATAGAGATCCATATCTTGGTGGAAAAAGAGGGTGAATAATGTGTACTTAGTAGAAAGATTAAGGCATTCATTTAGAGAAATGATCTTTAGTTTTACTTAATTATCTGCATCCAAGTGTTAAATATCAAATCTTTCCTACTACACCTATTGTAATCTTTTACAAAAATGGAAATTGGTGAGAAAAATTTGAAAATTTGAAATTCATATGCCTTTAATTTTATGCTTTATAAAAATCAAGTATTTATAATTGCACCTACATAAATGCATAAAGTAGTTATATTAGAATTTTAATAAATAGGTTTTTACCCTCAAAATAATTTTTTATGAAAAAATTGCATTTTTGATCCCATCAGATAAGAGAGTTTGTAAATTTTCAATCTAAAACTAATCAAACTCAACACTTACAGGACAAAGTCCTAATCTCTTTTAACTTTTAGGATATTGTCCAACTTTCTATTAGTTTTTCGACAAAAATTCTTGTGTAAAAGCTAATCAACTATCAATTGACTAAATTTGAAAGCAGTCACATGTGTATGAATCATTCGTGAGTGCCAAATAGAAGATAATAGCCTAGAAAGTGTAACAATCCTCAATTTTGTTTATAAATCAACTTTAAAGGCCATAATCTCAACTGAATTTCCAAATATGCCATAACTCCAACTTGCATCAATTTCTCAAACCTTTGAATCTTCATCCATTCATGTGACATAATGCTATTTTTGTAATAGCACTACTAAAGACATCCTAGACTAATGACAAGACTGGTCTCGATTTTGATCTTGCTCAACAACCAAAGGAAGAAATGGTGGGGCTACATGTAGTTTTTTCGTGTAGATAAGCCCATCAATGTGTCCAAGGGCTATAATCATCATTCCAGGTTTGCTACACCATTTGAGGGTTCAAGATGACATGATTGCAAGCTTGGAGAAAATACTTTATATATGGTTATTGTTGTTTTTCTACTTGCTTGTGCTGCTGTTGATGGTGGTAATGGTCTAAAGGGGTCAATTAACTGATTAAGGGGCCTCAATTTGTTAATGATGAAAGGTTTATGCCCTTTCTGTATTGTGAAGAAACTAAATGCAGGGATTTTTCTTTTGTTTGGGTATATGAAGGTATTCTTGTTGGTCATTCAAGCCCACCGCTATAATTAGTATATCATGAAGTTGGAAGTTTTTTGTTTTTTCAAATTTTTTAATGGAAAAATTGGAATAAAATTTAATAGAAGTATTTGTTTTGTTTTTGTGAAGGAAAAGGACTATTTGAAATAAATGACCTTGTTTGATTCTTTATGATGTGTTTCAAAGAATGACCTTTTGTTGGTTTTGGTAATTGCCAACTAGAGATGGTCAAATTTGTAGAAAAAAAGAAACTAGACAAAGTTAAAATAAGCCATAAAAATTGCAAAAATGAAATGGTCCCAATTGTCTAAGGCAAATGACCAAGTAAAATAAAAATTTGCAAAAGGAAATCTGCCGAAAGAGAAGGTGTAAAATGTAGGTCCAAAGTGAAAAAAGAATTCTAACAAAAGTGTGGAAACCAGTTTGTCAAGGTGCTAAAAAGTAGATCCTCAATTCAAAGCATAGAATGCCAAAATCAAATTACCAATTCAGCTGCCAATCTCAAAGCCAAAAATAGCTAGCCACCAAAGTCAATATATATCAATTTAGCTAGTAAGGTCAACAAAAACAATTTTAAAATAACTATTCAACTAAGAAAATGCTATACTCAAATTGCCAATCCTTAAAATAGAATTATCATATATATATAAACATTTATAATTCCCAAAATTCAAAAATACTTCATTAAACTATCATATGCATTTACAATTCGACAAAATACCAAAAATAACTCCATAAAATTGATATGCATTTACAATTCCTCAAAATGTCAAATAATTTCATCAAACTAACATACGCATGTTTTCAATCCCATTTACATCAAATACAAACCAGCAAAAAATAATACCATTGATAGAAAATCCATTTTATCTTTCAGTTGGAGCCTCTTATTCTTCTTCTTAGTTGATGTCGTAGCTAAACTTAGGTTCTTCATTTGTAGATGCTTAAGTCATATTAAATTGCTAAGTAAAGGTTAGATCATTTTCGTCTTGACTAGGAGTCACCCCTCATTTCAACTTTTTTGAAGACTACATATAAGGTGAAAAGAAAATAGTTTTAAAATGTAAATATTTCATGATTAAAAAAAAAAAGAAGCTTAACTCTTATTATCATATTGCTTTATTATATCTCAGTTGAAGGCCAAATTTGATGTCTTATTTCTAGCCCTTATATTAGTTATAAAACAAATGATTAAAATCGATGAATAAATTTATCATAAACACGTAAATATAAAGTCTAGAAGCATTTATTGTTAGCTTGGGTTGTGCTTGAATGGTAAACATAGTTGGTGTATTTGGTCTTTCACCTAAATTAACAACTTCAATCTGGCTCTATTTTCTTTCTCTCACAACCCTTTCAATATGCACTTCACGTTGAAAAGCTATTTAAAAGCTTAACTCTTATTGTCATATTAGTTTGTTGTATCTCAATTGAGGCCAAATGTGATGTCTTATTTCTAGCTCTTATATTAGTTAAAAAATAAAAGATTAAAATCAATAAATAAATTTATCATAAGAACCTAAATATAAAGTCTAGAAAAGCTTATTGTCAGTATAGGTTGTGCTTAAATGGTAAGCATAGTTGACGTTTGTTGTCTTTCACCTAAATTAACAGCTTCAAATCTCCATTTTCTTTCTCTCACAACCCTTTTGATATGCACTTCACTTTGAAAAACTATTTTCGCATTTTGATTGCTGCTTTTTTCTACTCTCTTACCCGATTTCTTTTCCATATTAATAGGTTTATCACTTTCCATTCTTCTAGCTTTAATTGGCCTTTTTGCATGCCTATCAAAGTTAGGTAGAAGTGGTGGAGTATGGCTAGCTTTCTCCTAGAGTTCTGTTCCATTCACAAGTAAAATAGAATGCCAATATATCATTAAGAAAGTGTGCACTACATAAGCTCTATCCACATAATGCTCTAGATCTTGCCCTTGGTTACATATTGCCATCATGGTATAATTACATGGAATGTTAGTCAAGTCCCATCTTTCGCAAGTAAAAATGTACCTGCACCATCATAGCAATGGATTTCTTATTATAAGTCATCCAATTTTATTGGAATATAATATGATGCCTTGTCTTTATTCTAAATTATCTTTCTTATTTCAGCACAGAATCATTAAAATGCTATTTTGTCCTAGCCTATCTCTAATCTCAAATAATCTTTTCATAACAAATTCTCTTATCCACTCAAACATTGTTAGAATTGATTTCTCCCTTTCTTCAAGAATGCAACTGTTGAATCTCTCACAAATATTGTTGATAATGGTTATTAGAATTGGTTTCTCCCTTGCTTCAAGAATAAAATTGTTGAAGCTCTCACAAGTATTATTGATAATGGTGTTGACAATACAAAGTTGAATTATGTTGATACAATATGATTCCAAATCTTTCCAGTACGACATTTGTCAACTTCCCCTCTATTCCCTTTAACACCACTGTTAAACTTTGTTGCATTAGGGGTTCTTTCAACTTTCTTTGCTAAAACGTCAAAAATCCCTTTACATCAAATTTTCTAACATGAAGTGATTTATAGTTGACATATTTCCATCCCATAAAATTGAATATCAACTTATAGCCCTAACTAAATTTTGATACCACTTGTTCAGCACAAAACGACAAGTAATTTATGCATGAGATCAAACGTATCGGGAATCCAAAAATCATAACAATAAATTTAATGATGAAGGATCTTGGCATATAGAAAAACTAAAATACATATATTTATGTAATTTGAGAAAATGTGCGTACAAACACAAGAGTTTTCTTGCTTCTATTATGAGAATTCTATTGGTACATAATAATGCTTGAATTTGACATACCTAAACCTAAGATAAAAGAAACCCTTGTACAACAATTTTCCAAACTTCTTCAAATTACCCAACTCATAACCTACAACAACTATCCCGTGAGTATCACATGTTCTACAAGAGTCACCTAAGTAATCAATAATTATCCTTTTTATAGAGCTAATTATCTGACTACTCTAAATAGATTAGGCAACCAAATACGAAAAAAAAAAAATCCAAATTCTACAAGATGAAAGTGTAAAAAGTCATATTCTTAGAGACAAGGAGTTCAAGTCAACTTTGGTATCCAAATAATCAAGTTAAATTCTAAAATTAGGTATTTGGTGATACTCTAATGTGTAAGCATAAAACACCAAAGTTTGCTTAAATAAAAGAGCCAATTAAACATAAAACACTAAAATATGCTTTAAATAGAATAACATATAATTTTATGTTCTCTCCTATATGTTGTTTAATTGGCTTTTGATCACCAGTGGGCTTTTATGCTTTAAGTAGAATAGCATATAATTTGAATGTTCCCTCACACATGGTGTTGAATTCGCTTTTGATCACCAATGGTGATATGTTTATTTCAATTTGATGCTTTCAAATATATACAATTTCTAAATAATGATGTATATATTTTCAAACTAAAAGTCACAAGTTAAGAACCTTTCAACATTTAATACACTAGTTATAGCGGCATGCCATTCCTACATGTATAAAATTATATTATTATTATTATATTAATTTAATTGTATTACTAAATAACAAAATAGTCAATTCAATAATTATAAAATAATGAATTGATTGATTTCTTGGGTTTAATATATGTGGCACATTTGTAAATTATGTGGAAGAATAAAAAAAAGTGGAGAAATCAAAGAAAAAAACAAATAGTTTTAAGGGTATACTGAGTATGTTGAACTTTAATATAGTTGTGTGAAAATCGCCTTTTGTGAGTATAGAGGGGCTCTTCTTTTCATATAATATAATTATTATGAGTGATTATAAGCCCAAGACTGAGGGTTGAATTAGGCCCAAGGCATTTTAATGCAACGGAAGTTAATCACTCAAAGACTTTTTGGTCTTCAAAATGGTTCAAGTCTTTTTTAGAAAATTATTTTAGTTATTGACTAGATTTTGCAAATACCAATCAAACAAACAGCCAAGCTAAGGATTAACAAAGTAATAAAAATAAAAGTAAATGGACACTAGTATTTAAAGAGGTTCAGCAAGCTTATTCTCTACCTAAGCTTTTACTTAGGATTTTGAACCTATCAAATAAATTAATGTGTGAGAAGTTTTACAAGAAATCACAGTAATTTGAAAGTGAAAAAGTTAAGGATTAGAAACACCTAGCAGAGTGAAAATCACTTTTCGCAAAGAGCTAAACTAGAATCCCAGACATGATGAGGCAAATTCCAAAGTACTGCAAAGCCAGTTGCTCTATGAATAGGTTCTAGGGAACTCCTACTAATTTCATTTGCACAACCTTTATGGACTAATGCATGAGTTATTACCACTTTGTGCGGCAAGATCTAGACTCTTATTCCAAACCAAACCTAAAACACAACAAAAGATTCTAGACAGTATCGCTATATTAGCTTCTCCATCTAGAGGTCCTTAAAGCAACCAAATACCAATTTGTTCGCTTCATGGGGTCCCTCGAGAGCAATCAAACACTGATTTGTTCTCTTCACAACTTTCATCCTTTTCACCACAAGGTCCTTTGAGACACAAACTGACCTATCTTCGTCTCCCTAGGGTCTATCGAAGGCGCTCCTCTTGACCTTCTTCACCACAAAGTCTCTTGAAAACACACATAGAGCAAGGAATTGGGAACATTTAATCACAAAATGTATATGAGAGTATCACATAATTCCTTAATACGCTTAACAAAGATCTTTTCTAGACTAAGTGATTCACTCAAATAATGCTACATATTTTCTTATTTATATGCTCATGTCCAATGGCTATAAATCCTTAATTAGGCAAGTGTTTGTTGGAATCAAATAAGGAAACAAAGATATTACAGTAAAAATCCATTAGCATCATGAATTGCGGATTTATCAATAAGTATAGCAAGATTGATTTCTTTCCTAAATCATAAAGGATATGAATCATGCCAGAATCTTCAAGATAACTTTTAAATATGGAAAGAATGTTCCAGTGCATAGATAGATTCCAGCAGATAATTAAGGAAAGAATAATTATCGCATCTAAATTAGATTAAATTTATTTAGCAAGCTAGAGATGAAAGATTTAGAGCCAAGAAGGATGTACTTTTCTAATACGAAAGATATAAGAATCAATCTAGATAATCTTCATGAAAAAGGTAAGTCAAATTCCAGTTATTTATGGAAAGTAGATTCTAGATGAGACTTATGAATTCTCTGCAAATTATTTAAGGATAATTTAATATGTATATGCAAAAAAGTGCTCTTTCCTTAAATCATTAAAAGATCATCAACTGGGAGAAAAATAATAGAAAAAGGAAAAAAGTCATTAGTCAATCATTCCATATATTGCATTCATTAAATTTGGCCATGATGAGTACATGTTTAAGTTCAACAACATGATATTCCTTCCATAAATAAGAGACATGATATGCTTAATTAAATATAAAGACATGCTGCTAAAATATAAGGAAAGATAAGTTCCAGACAACTCAAGATATTTTCCAAACAACAGAAGACAAGTTTTAGTAGATTTTTGGGAATAATTCACATTAATCATGTAGCAAATATTGTCATAATCAAAACTCTTAAACTCTTGCAAAATCATCAATGGGTTAACAATCTCCTTCTTTCTGATGATGACAATAAAATTTGATACATGAAAGTAGAAAGATTTCACCTAATCTTCCACTATTTGTATGTCTTGGTAGATCCTCATGCTCCCTCTATCTTGATGCAAGATTTTTATCCAAAACATAAGATAGAATAGAAATCAGACTAGAGAAGTAGATACTACGAGTCAAAAATACAAGTTGAGAGGAATAATACTTGTAGACACAAGTTAATCTTATGTAGGTTGAATACTTAAATGTGTGGATCAATTCAAATTTAGAACATTTAGAATGCATATGAAATGCACATGTAGCAAATGATACTCATTTTCCCTATCATCAACAAAAAGGATCAAACTTGTGCAACAATAAACTTTCCTTACCAACACTCCAATGAAGTAAGAGTAGCATCTACTTTTGAAAGCTAATTTCCTACCTAAATTGAAATTCTAGACATGATCCACAATTTATCCTTGATTCTAATGAACTTGCTTTCTTCCAGTGCTTTTGTGAAAATATCTGCTAGTTGATCCTTAGTTGGAACAAATTCAATAAAGATATCACCCTTAAGCACATGATCATGCAAGATATTGTGTTTAATTTCAATGTGCTTAGTGCGTGAGTGTAATATGGGATTTTTGGAAACACTTATAGCACTAGTACTATAAGTGAAAATAGGCATATAAGGCACATTAATACCAAAATCATGTAAAATATGCTTTATCCATAATACCTCAGTACTGTAATTTCCCAAAGCCATATATTCTGCCTCGGGAGTAGATAATGCAACTATGTTTTACATTTTACTACACCATGAAACCAAGCAATTTTCTAACAGTTCACAACCACCACTATTACTTTTCATGTCTATTTTATAGCCGGTATAATTTGCATCAAAATAGCTTATGAAATTGAAATATGTAAAATGTGGATACAATAAGCCATAGTTAGATATTCTCTCAAGATATCGCAATATTCTTTTAGCAGCATTTAGATGGAATTCCTTTGGATTAGGCTAGAATCTAGCACATAATCATGTTGAGAACATAATATATAGATGACTTATTGTTAAATGAAGCAAACTACTAATCATATCTCTGTAGACTTTCTCATCTACACTCTTACTGTCCTCATCAAGTTCCAGTCTAGTATTTGTACTCTTGAGAGTGGTTGTAGGGTTGCACTCACTTATTCCAAACTTCTTTAGATGCTTTATTGTATGCATTTCTTGCCAGATTAATGTCCCTTTCTAAGTTTGCTTTACTTGAAGTCCCAAGAAGAAGTTGAGCTCTCCCATTAAGCTCATCTCAAATTCTTGTTTTGTTTTCTTAGCAAACTCTTAACAAAGCAGATCATTAGTAGCACCAAAAATAACATCATTATTATAAATTTGCACAATAAGAGAATGATTTTCTTAGTGCTTAGTGGAGAGTATGGTATCTAAGATTCCAATAAAAAACCTATTATTTATGAGGAAATTATTTAATCATTCATAACAAGCCCTAAGGATTTGTTCTAGCTCATTTAAAGCTTTTGTTAGTTTAATTTCTTCTTTTATTAATCCATTTAGAAAGCACTTTTAATTTCCATTTGATAGCATAAACTTTTTATGAGAAGTATCTAATTGATTCTAACCTTGCAATTAAAGTAAATATTGCATTATTGTTAATGCTTTCTTGCTAATTGTAGCTTTTTACTATCTGTCTAGCTATGTTCTTAGTAACTTTACCAGCTTCATCTGGCTTATTTATAAATAGCCACTTGGTACCAATGATTGAAAGGTTTGATGGTTATTCTATCAGCTTCTAGACTTCATTCTTTTCAAACTAAGCTAATTTTTCTTTCATTGCTTCAATCTATAATGGATTTTTCAATGCCTCTTTGACATCTTTAGGTTCAATCATTGAAATGAGAACATAATTGGATTCATCTAGTAGAATTTGTCAGGCTTTGGATCTGGTAGTGATCCCTGATTGAGGATCTCTAATGACTCTATTAGTAGGATGATTGGAAGCATGTTTAAACTTTTTAGTTCTTTGTTCAGTTTTTTCTACTAACTCACTGGAATTAGCTTCAATAGTGGGATCTATTTCCTCAAATGATTTTGGTTCCTCTTGATTTGATGTTGATGGTTTAGGGTCTAAAATCTTGATTGGTTCTTCAAATCCTGCAACTTTTTTCCTCAAGGTTTCCTTGGCACAAGATGGATTAGTTTCGTGAAGCATAACATACATAGATTCTTGGATCATTCTTTTCATCTTATTAAATACAAGATAATCTTTACAATGCAATTTGAAACCAACAAAGATAGCCTCATGAACTTTGGAATCAAACTTTGTCAAATAGTCTTTATTGTTAAGAAGGTAATAGTTGCAATCAAAGACACAAAAATAAGAAATATTTAGGACTTTATTGTGTCATAATTCATATGGGGTTTTTCTCAAAAATGATCTTAAGAAAACTTAATTTGAAACATAACAAGCCATTTTCGTAGCTTCGCCCCCAAAGGACTTTGGAAGATCATATTCATTAAGCATGGTTCTAGCAACTTCTTGCAAAATTTGTTTTTTTCTTTCAACCACCCTATTTTGTTGTGAAGTCTTAGGAACAGAAAAATCATGAATGTAACCATGTTCTTTAAAAAATAGAGTAAAGTTTATTTCATCAAACTTAGTTCCATGGTCACTTCAAATTTTCTTAATGAAATAACCTTTTTCATTTCAAAACATTTTAGTAAGTGGAATGAAAGCATTTAAAGCATCATTTTTATGAGCAAGATATAGAACCCATGTAAAATGAGTATAATCATCTACTATGACAAACATATATCTTTTACCTCCAAGGGAAGTAGTTTTCATAGGCCCGAATAGGTCAATGTGTAAAAGTTTTACTAGCATGGAAGATGTAACCTCATTATTTGATTTGAAGTATGTTCATATTTGCTTCCCCTTTAAGCGTGCATCCCATATCCTTGAAGAAATTTAACTTCAGTACTCCTCTGACAAGATCTTTCTTTATAAGATGAGATATAAGCTCCACATTTATGTTGCCTAATTTCCTATGCCATTTTTAGCATTCTATATATGAAATAAGTAAACACGCCACATTTTGATAGATTAAATCATCAAAGGTTATATAATAAACATTTCCATCCCTAATAGCAGTAAAAGCCAATTTCCCATTTTCTGTAATAACACAGTGAGGAGGATTGAATTTTACCTCAACCTTCATTGCATAGTTAACTAATGGAATTTTACCTCATAACCTTCATCGCATAGTTGACTGATACTAAGCAAGCATTCTTAATGCTCTCAACAAGCCATACATTATCAATATTAGTAACAATATACTTACCAATGGTACCTTTACCTATTATGCATCGTTTTTTGTTGTCTACGTAAAGAACATTTCTTACAGAATAATTGTTAAGCTTAAGGAACATATATGCATCCCTCATTATATGCCTGGAACATCTGCTATCCAAGTACCACTTCTATTTCTAGGAATGTTCCTTGACATGAACATGCAAGAAATTAGTTTGTTTTAGCTCCCCAAACTATGTTGGGTCCTTCATGATTAGTAATAGATAATTTTCTTATCCAAACAAATTTGGAACCAATGAGTTTTTCAATTAGACATCTATAATTAACATGGTCAGATCTATCACAAATAAAGCAAGTTTTTTGAATTGGTTTTGTATTTTTCAATTCATGTAGTTGCTAAATTTTTTACCCTTTTCTCAATCGAACATCTAAATTTTCAATTTATTTCTAGGTGGAACAGACATATGTGAGTGCTTAACACTTGTGAAATATTCACGTAGATCATCCTTAGCATGACAACATTCCTCTATAATCATTTTTTCTTTTATTTCATGATTCAAATTCTCAATTTATTTTTTTAATAAGTTATTTTATTTACTATGCCAGTCATTCATTTTCTTTTTACATTCAACATCAAGAATCTCTCTATTTTTAGCCATTTGTATTTCAAATTTATCTATATGAGCTTTATCTAGTTCCACTTTATCTTGCAAAGCGTTATTTTTTTCAACAAGTATTTTGACACAAATTTCATAAAGTTTAAGTACTTTTCACACATCCTCATCAATGTCAATTTCATCATTACAATCATAATCAGAACATGAAAAGGTATTTACTTGATTTACCATGAAGCAATTCTCTTCATTATCAAATTGTCCACCATTGGATTCATCTCATGTAGTTGCCATTGCCTTATCTTTGGTTTATTTTGCATTTTTCTCAATCAAGGACAATCTAATTTGTTTATATTTGATTTCATTGCATTTGTAGTAGCGAGGTGGCTCAATACTTTATGTTTTTGAACTAGTTCTTTTTTATTTTGATCTGTTGTTCTAGAATTTTCTATTGAGGTTCGTTAGTTGCTTTAATCTCCAGAAAATCAAGATGATTTCATCCTCAACTTAGTTTTCATCAGGATCTTTTTGAAGTTTCGAATTAGAATTATGACTAGTATTAAAAGCAATATTCTTTTTGGCTTTCGTTTTCAAACCTTTATTTTTATTTAGCAGCATAATTTCATATCATGTAAAAGATTCAATTAGTTCACTAGGGATAGCGATAGAGGAGGTTAGGTTCACCCCATACCCCGCCCCATGAGACCACACCCTGCCCCTGTCCTCCCAATCTCGTCTCATCAAATTAGCAGTTTAAGCCGCCAACCCAAAAAGAATTAAAAAAATTATAATTAGTAAATGAAAGCATCAAATAAGAACTACTTGACAGCAATTCAAATTCAAAAATGAAAAATCCATGCAAACAAGAAAAGATTCTAGAAGCAAAATAGGAGATAAGAGTATAATTAAAGTAATAATCAACACAACATCTATATTTTTATACATTGTGAGTTTGTAAAAGTAAACTGAAACCAAAAAAACTTAAATTTTTTAAATCCAAAAAGCTTCCACCATATAGTACTAATCCCCATCTAAATTAACTCATCCCACATTCTTCAACATCGTCCTCCCTAGCGAGCATAGTTGGACAAGTCTTTAAATTTTCAAGTGTTGAACATGTTCCTAAACAAATAAACATGAACAACAATTAAAACAAATTTAACATAAATTTAGACATTATTTTTAATTAGCAAAATATAAAATAAATTATATATAATATATTTATTATTTTTACTATATATAATATCTATGTGGGGTAGGGTGGAGAGGCGAGTTAAGTAAACCCCACACCTGTCCCAAATAATTTAGGTTATAAAAATTGCATCTTATACTACAACCCATACCCTATTTAGCCACCCCAACCCATCTCATTTGAATGAGTTTGAGCTCGGGTTTGAGTTATGACCTGCCCTATTGCCATCCCTACAGTTCACCCATGGTCATCTCGCAAAGAATATGAGCTTCCTGAAAATAGTTACTTTAAGTGTCCATTTCTTGGGAAATGATCTAAGGAACTTCCAAGCTTGCTCATCCTCATTTGTAGCTCTACTAAGTGCAAAACTAGGATTTATAATTTCCATGAAGTGCACATACATCAAACTTATGGCTTCATCAAGTTTCATTTAGAACATTTCGTACTTATAGGTGAGAAGAGCAACTCTCTCTTGTCAAAGCTAACTAGAACCTTTGTGGATTACTTGCTACATTTCCCACATTTGCTTTGTTGTAGTGCATGTTCTAATTTGGTTGTGTTCCTCTTTGGTAAAAGCACACGATAGAATATTTTTGGCCTTCATATTCACTAAGATGGCCTTTTTTTATCATTATTGGTAAATTCTCATTGGTCCTTTAGAAACATTTGTCCATCAACTAATTTTGTCAAAATTGTTGGTCCTATCTCATAAATCAAAATCCAAGATAATTATGTATTCTTATATCTGATGTTTCCACGTAGCACAGTAGCAAGGTTAAGTTGCCTATTTGTCATTTAATTTGCATAATTTCCCTTATGGTTAATAGTAAAAATGCTTAATTATTAGATTTAACTTTCATTTTATATCTTGTGAAACAAATTGAAGGTTTGAGCTAAATGCAGTTGAAAATCAAGTATTTGACATGTTTGGAGCAAAAATCACATTCTCAAGGAGATGAGGAATGGAAGAAGAAAATAATTCGAGTGCAGATGTGTCTTGCTTCCCAAGACTTTATGCAATTTAATTAGGAAGCATTCAACTTCTTTTAGTAGTTGTACATTTTTAGGATATTTCAATTTATATTTTCTTAATTAGGAGAATTTAAGTTTTCCTACTCTAGTAGGATTCTTGTTAGTTTCCCAGTTGCGTTAGGACTATTTATAGAACTAGAAATCTTTCATAGAGGTTCGTGATATTTCATTCAATATATTTTATTTTTTCTGCATTTTTATCTCAAGAACAAGTTGCTAAACTCTTGTTCTAATCTGAGGGATTATTGAAGTCTGGGTTCTTCAGTATTTGTGAGATCTAAATAATGTTATTCGTGTTTCTTATTTCTTGAGTTTTTGTTTATCTTCAATTTTCATTATGAATATTCAAGTCTATTGAATTTAGGGCCCAAATTTGATGGCATGGAATATTTGTTCTGTCAATTAGAATATTAAATTCGTAATTATTTAATTATTCTAATAATTGTGCCAAATAACATAGTTACATGTAGAGATATGCATGATTTATGTTATGTGGATAAATAATCTAGTTTAAATGTAGAGATATGCATGATTTATGATATGTGGATAAGTAATATAGTCTAAATGAACCCCTTTTGTGTTTGTTGGCTAAGGTTAGGCCCCTCTAGTTTTTAATGCTGTTGATAAACTAAAACATAGGAGCATTTCGTTAGGGTTGTCTATTGGCAAGGGAAATAATTAATGAGCTTCTCTTAGTTATCAAGATAATAAGGAGAAATTGATTATTGGGGCATTCAAATAACTATAACCAGTTTATTTAGAAAAAAGAAATTTATCTTTACATTAATGATCAAATCTGTGAACCAAACTAAAATTTTACCTTAGGTTAGATTTCATTCTCATTGATTTCTAATTTAATTTAATTTACTTCTAAGATTTTAGTTTTCTTCATTTCAGAAAAACCTCCCTTCTTTTCTATTTTATTTGATAAGTTGAAAGAAATAAAATTTACTAGTCCTTATGGAATACGACCCTACTCACCATTAATTACAAATTATATCTTTAAATTAAGAATTTATTTTTGTTGGATCTGACACCAATCAAATTTTGGCGCCGTTGCTGGGGATTAGTGTCAAGTAATTTTGTTTCTCTTTATGCCTTAATCTTCTCATATAGGTGAACTTTAATATGATCTTTAGATTGAGAAAACTACTCATAGATTGCGGAAGAAGACTAGAGTGAAAAAAGAAAACATATTCTTCCAGTTTAATTAATTCTAGCAATTCTAAACAAGAGGAAACAATGGCTCATGAAAGAACTTTAAAGGAGTTAGCTGAATCGTATTTGACCCAACAACCACTTTCTATTGAATATCCAGAGTTAGAAACACTTTTTGAGTTAAAATCTAGGTTAATCCATCTACTACCCATTTTCCATGGTTTGGACAATAAAGATCCTTATAAGCATTTAAAAGCACTTCATATAGTGTGCTCAACTTTGAAACCCCAAGAAGTGTCTAAAGTGTAAGTCATGTTATGAGCTTTTTCATTTTCCTTAGTAGATAAAGCTAAGGATTGGTTGTTTTATCTACACATTGGCTTTATCATTACATGGATAAAATTGGTAAAATTGTTTCTTGAAAAGTTTTTCCTTGCTTCACATGCTACTAGTATTAGAAAAGAAATAATTGGGATAAGATAGAGAGACACAGAGAGTCTTGACACATATTGGTAAAAGTTTAAACAACTTTGCATAAGCTGCTCACAACAAGGTATTCCCGAGCGACTCCTCATTTAGTACTTTTATGGAGGACTTTTATCGATGGAAAGGAGAATGATGGATGCAGCAAGTCAAGGAGCTTTACTGAAAAAAACTCTAAGCAAAGCTAGAGAATTAATTTCTATAATGGCCACCAACTCCTAATAATTTGCAAACTCTTGGGACCTTTCTAGCAAGGTCAATGAGGTAAGTAATTCATCTCTTGAGCATCATATTTCCACTTTAACTTCTCTTGTTCAGCAATTAGTTATAGAAAATAAGCAGCAAATCAAGACTTGTTGGTCATCCTATGGATTTATGTCATACATTCCAAAAAAAATTCATACAAACAAGTCAATGTAGTAGGAGGATTCCTTTGACCATTGCAAAGAAAGTACAATCCCTACTCAAACACCTACAACCTAGGATAGAAGGATCATTCAAATTTTAGTTACAAAGGATAACTGCAGAACTAACAATACTTCCAACAAAAATTGCCTCCTCCACAAAAACCATCATCTTCAAATACAAGTATGTCTTTTGAAGAGATTGTTAAATCGCTTGTGAGTAACACTCAGTAATTTCAACAGGAAATGAAAGCAAGCATTCAAACCTATAAAATCAAATAAGTCAACTAGTTACCTCAGTGAGTAAGATAGAATCCTGAGGGAAGCTACTCTCTCAGACAGTTATCAATCCAAAGTAGAACATTAGCGTGATTACTTTGAGGAATGGTATGGAGCTAAAGGAACCAAAAAATAAGACACAAGAAAACACCGTTATGGAAGAAGTAGAGAAAGAAATAGTCAAGCTTCAAGATTCGGTTGAACATTCGCATAAACCTAATAGTAAGGTGATAAGCTCATTGGTTATACACCTTTTCTTTCCTGAAAGGTTCGCTAAATCCAAACAGCATAAAAGGGAAAAGGCAATTCTTGAAATGTTTCACAAAGTTGAGGTAATATCACATTACTTGAAGCAATTAAGCAAATACCTTGATATGCCAAATTTCTCAAGGAGTTGTGCACAAACAAATGAAAATTAAGGAGAAATGAAAGAATGAATTTAGGGAAACACATCTCAGTAGTGATATAAAGGAAATTACCCCCCAAATGTAAGGACCCAGGTATGTTTACTATCCCTTGCAAAATTGGCAATGTTGGAATTGAAAAGGCCACATGTGATGTTGGTGCTTCAATTAATGTTATTCCCCTTTTTGTCTGTGCTTCCTTGAATGTTGGTCCTTTGAAAAAAATAGGAGTAGTTATTCAACTTGCTGATAGGTCTGTTGTATATCCTGAGGGAATTGTAGAGGATATGTTTGTACAAGTTAACAAATTGATTTTTTCCTTCTAATTTTTATATACTTAACATGTCTGAAGATAACTCTCCTAAATCGCTGCAAATATTGTTGGGAAGACCTTTACTTAGAACCTCTAGGATGAAAATTGAAGTGCATGATGGTATACTTACTGTGGAGTTTGATGGTGATGTGAATAAATTCAATATCCATAATGTGATGAAATATCCCAATGATGAGTCATATGTTTTTATTTTGTGGATATTATTCATACTTTAACTCACATAACAAATGATTTGAATGATGATAATAATTTTGTAACGTGAGGAACAACTACATCTAGCTAAAGATGTTAAAGAGAGGCACTTTTTGGGAGGCAACCCAAACTTTCAATTTGTTGTTCATATTTCTTTAAAAAAATTCCAATTTCTTTAGTGTATTTAATTAAATTTATTTTTTTATAATGTAAGAGATGTTTTAATTATCTTGTGGGCATAATTAATTCAGATAGAAAAGTTTTTAAATCTACCTATGCCCATATCTTGTTCAAGGACCTCTTCTAGCACACTTGAATTATTTGACAGAAAAGCTTTTCAAACTACCTGTGCCCACTCCTTGCTCAAAGACCTCTTCTAGCATGGTTTGAATAAAAATTCTTTTCAATCTATCCATGCCTATGCCTTGTTCAAAGACCTTTTCTAGCACGTTTGAATTAGTAGACAAAAACGTTTTTCAATTTACTTATGCCCACTCCCTATTTCACCACCTCTTCTACCCCCAAATGTTACCTCTAAATATCACCACCATCAACACCACTGCAACACCACCCACCACCATCTCCAACACCATCTTTCCATTACCAGCTACCATATCCAAACACTACCACTGTCGTTAACTATTTCTATGAATTAAATCCAACACTCATACCCCCAGTTCTACATAGTCCTTGAAGCCATGTAGATTTTATCTTCTCATAGGAGTCTCTCTTCCACATTTCTTATGCATTCACATTTTTATTTTGAAACATTAAGGCTAATGTTTAGCTTAAGTGTGGGGGAGTAAAATTTGGATTCATTTTGCTTCTAACATACATGAAATGGCTCTTTATTCTTCTTATTTGTTTCCAAAGTATGCTTTAGTTCTTGATTTGTTAATTTTTTCTCATTGACCTTTTACCTCTTTTTAATGCTGATCCCTGAGGTAACACATAAATAATTGGGTTGAATTAGGACACATTATAAGAATGACATGAGTAGTTGAGTTCTTGTTTATTGCACTTTAACTTGTTACCTTGTTGGTTGATTTGGATGAAAAAATGTATGAAGGAATTACTGCATATCACCCCTAATAATTTTCATGCATAGCAGGTTAACTTTTCTAAACTTGCCTTGACAAGCATATTTAGGTTAGCGGGTTGAGTTGAATGTACTAAGACAATAAAGGTGACTAGGTTTGACCATTTAACCTCTCTCCACAAAAAATAAATTAACTTGATTACTCCCCTAATCACTAAAACAAAGTGATTATGAGTAGGGATAATAACCATCTAAGTTTGTGACCAACTAAGTAACTGGGTGCATTCATCACCAATATTTGTATTCATGTAAAAAAGGTTGGTACACACTTTGAATTTAATGCAAAAAAGAAAGAGAGATCGAATAAGGTTATCCTTTCATCCTTTATGTTTATGTTCATTCGACTTGCTCTTTCTCCCTGAATATGTGATATCGTTGCTTGCTTTTTATGATTGACCTTCTATGTCTTGACTAGAAATGAACTTAATGAAGAACTGTTAAATCCTTTTTACATTTCAAGTTCAAAGAAATTGCTAAGGTGACTGGTTATTTTTGTGACTTACAAGGGTTCTTTCTATGAAGTGAATATTCCTACTTGTGTCTTGATTCAGCCCTCCAAAACCTAATAATTTGAACTACATTAGGGACACACTAAAAAATAGATAGACAGCATTGTGAGAAAGGTGGATAAATTGGAGCTATTGTATACTTGAGGATAAGCAATGTTTAAGTGTGGGAGAATTTGTTAAGTTGCATATTTGTCATTTAATTCGTATAATTCTCCCTTACAGTTAATAGTAAAAATTCTTAATTGTTGGATTTTAACTTTCATTTTATATCTTGTAAAGCAAATTGAAGGTCCAAGCTAAATGCAGTTGAAAATTGAGTAGTTGACATGCTTGGAGCAAAAACCACATTCTCGAGGAGACAAGAAATGTAAAAAGAAAATAATTCAAGTTTGGACGTGTCTTGCTTCCAAGACATTGCTTTAATTAGGAGAATTTAAGTTTTCCTACTCTAGTAGGACCCTTATTAGTTTCCCACAAGAATTGCTAAACTCTTGTTCTAGCCTAAGGGATTATTGAAGTTTGGGCTCTTTAGTATTTGTGAGATCTAAGTAATTTCATTTGCATTTATTATTTCTTGAGTATTTATGTATTTTTTATTTTTATTACGAATATTTAGGTTTATTGAATTTCAGGCCCAAATTTGATAGCTTAGAATATTTGTTCTATCAATTAGAATATTAAATCTATAATTATTTAATTATTTTAATACTTGTGCCAAATAACATAGTTATGCATGAAGACATGCATGGTTTATATTATGTGGATAAATAATTTAGTCTAAATGAACCCTGCTTGTGTGTTCCTTAACCAGGGTTAGGTCTCTCTAGTTTTTAATGCTGCTGATAAATTAAATCCAATGAGCATTTGTTTATGATTGTTTATTAGTAAGGGAAATAACTAATAAGCTTTTCTTAGTTATCGACATAGTAAGGAGAGATTGGTTATTAGGATATCCAAGTAACTATAACCTATCTATTTAGGAAAAATGAAATTTATCTTTGCATCAATGATCAAATTGTGAACCAAACTGAGATTTTACCTTAGATTAGATTTCATTCTCATTGACTTCTTATTTAATTTATTTTACTTCTAAGATTTTAGTTTCCTTCGTTTCATAAAAATCCTCCTTCATTTTTATTTTATTTAATAAGTTGAATGAAATAAAATTTACCAATCCCTATGGAATATGACCCTACTAACCACTAATTACAAATCATATCATTAGAGTAGGAATTTATTTTTGTTGGAATTGACACCCATCATGCAACCATCATACAGTGGAAACCATTTGTGCAATTGCCCTTTTGCAAGACATAAAAAATTTTAGTGGCCATAGAATTGGGAAATTACACCACAATATAGAGAACCTAGCATTGATACCAATTGAGAGTGATTATAAGCCTAAGATGGGGGGTGAATTAGACCTAAGGTATTTTAATGCAGCAGAAGATAATCACTTATAGACTTTTTGTCCATTCAAAGTAGTTTTAAGTCTTTTGCAAAAGAATGTTTTAATTACTAACTAGATTTTGTAAATACCAATTAAACAACCAATTAGACTAGTGATAAAGTGGTAAAAATAAAAGAAAATGGACACTGGTAGTTATAAAGGTTCAACAAGTTTATTCCTCTACCTAAGCTTTCACTTACAATTTTGAAGCTATCAAACCAATTAATATGTGATAAGTTTTACAAGTAATCATAGTAATTTGAAAGTAAGAAATTTAAGGATAAGAAACACCCTAACAGGGTGAACCAACTCTTCACAAGGAGCTAAATTGGAATCCTAAATAGGATAAGACAAATTCTAGAGTACTACAAAACCAACTGCTTTGTGAATAGGTCAGGGGAAACTTTTTCCAGTTTCATTTCCACAACTTCTGTGGACTGATGCATGAGTTGCTGTCACTCTGTACGGCAAGCCCTAGACTCTCCTTCCAATTCAAAACCTAGAACACTGCAAAAGATTCTAGACAATACCGCTCTACTAATTTTTTCACCCAGAGGTCCTTAAAGCAGCTGAGCACCAATTTGTTCTCTTAACAAGGTCCCTTGAGAGTAGGTAATACTCTTATCCCTGTTCACTACTAAGTCTTTTAAGACACAAATTGCCTTATCCTTATCTCCCTAAAGTCAGTTAAAGACAAACTTACTTTGACTTTCTTCACCACAAGGTCCCTCAAAAATACATGTAGAGCAAGGAATTAGCAACACTTAAGCAAACATGTATGAGAGTATTATACAACTCCTTAAGATACTTAATAAAGATCTTTTCCCAACTAAACGATTCATTCAAACATTGTTGCATATTTTCTTATTTATATGCTCATGTCCAATGGCTATAAATCCTTAATAAGGTATATGTCCATTGGAATTGAAAAATAAAAATATAATATTATATTAAAAATCCATTAACATCATGAATTGCAGATTTATCAATAAGTATAACAAAATTGATTTCTTTCCTAAATCATAAAAGATATGAATCATGCTAGAATCTTCAAAAGATCTTACAAATTTTGACAAATAATTAAGAAAAGAATAATTGTCACTTCTAAATCAAATTAAATTTATTCAGCAAGCTAGAGATGCAAGATTTAGAGCCAAAAAGGATGTACTTTCCTAATATTAAAGATATGATAATCAATCTAGATGATCTTCATGAAAAGGGTAAGTCAAATTTCAATTGTTTATCGAAAGCAAATTCCAGATGAGGCTTATGAATTCTTTGCTAATTATTTAAAGTTAATTTAATATATCCACACAAAAAAATGCCCATTCCTTAAATCATTAAAAGGCTATCAAATGGGAGAAAGATAATGAAAAAAGGAAACGAGCCCTTAGTCAATCATTTCATATAATACATTCATTGAATCTAGCCATAATAAGCACATGTTCAAGTTTAGAAACATGGTATTCATTCCATAAATGAGAGAAATTTTGTGCTTAATCAAATCTAAAGATATGCTACCAAAATATCAGGAAAGATGAGTTCCAAACAGCTCAAGAATTTTGCAGACATCATAAGACAAGTTACAGTGGATTTCTAGGAATAATTCACATTAATATGCAGCAAATATTATCATAATGAAAACTCTTAAACTCATGCAAAATCATAAAATGGTTAACAAATATATATAGATGTTTTCAATCAAAACGCTACATCACTTAATGTAATGGGCCATTATGCATCATAGATGGTTATAATTAAAGCACCAATGATTTTGTATGCACAGGTAACAAGATTCTGTGGTAGTTATGGAACACATAACTAGACGTAAGTAACCAATAGTAAGAAGAATGCAGAGAGAAAATGAGGATTTCTAAGAATAAAGAATTACTCAATTAAGTTGTGTATTTTAAACTCTCACAAATGAGTTATACGAAAGTCTTCCTGCATAAGAAATAGTTCTAATCTAACAAGAAGTATCAATCTAGATATGAATAAGACTTTTTATATACAAGAAAGAGTTATCCATATAAATATGCATGAGTACTTCTTACACAAGGCATAGTTTATAACTTAATGGGCACATTTGATATGGGCTATTATCCCCAACATAGTCTTCTAATCTTGCCTAGCATGTTGTTTGATACGCAATACGGAAATAAGCCAACCCATAATTAATCTAAAGCTCAACACTATTCATGAGATTGTGTGCTATTCAAGTAGTAGGTCGCACCCCCTCATTAAAATTTTGCTTCCTTAATTGCCCTTTTATTTTCTCTTCTTGTAAGAGTTAATGGGAGGGATGAAGGTTTATTCAAGGGCAATCTTGTTATTTATATAACTAATACTACATATCAAACATGCATAAGAGATTATGATAGTTCTAGTGGTAGCTAATTGTAAGGTCAATCTTGAATATCAAATAAACTAATAAATTATTTAATCTCATCTTATTTCCTTCTACGTAAATCTCCACTACTATCTACATTCTCAATCAAACATGCCTAGTAAAAATTATAATCCCATCTAAATAGAGATGATATCAACTTAAATATAGATACTTGTTATGATCATAGTCTAGCATTTGATCCAATTCATAACAATTAGAATGCAAGTTTATTTCAAAAGCTAAATATGTTTATGAATTGATATCAAAATGTAACAATTAGTTTTATCATATAGTCGGTTGATTTCTTATACAATCCGAGGCAAACTATTAATGGGAACAAATATTACTTTAATAAAAATAATTATAAGCTTCAAAATTACATATTGTATATATCAAATTTATTCTCCAATTTATTTAAAATCCCATATAGGGTGGTAAGATGCCTTGAGTTTATCAAGCTTAAGCTTTATAATAAGCCCAACTCGAGCTCTAATTATTTAATTGTTCAACAACTCGAGAACTTTTATCTATTATTAAATACTTTTATTTATTAATTGAAAACTTATTGTATATTAATAATTTATTTTTTTGCATTTTTAAATATTTTGAGTATATTACCAAATAATCATTATATATTAATAATTTAATATTTTATTTGATGCTAAATTTATTTGTTTAGTTGAAGTTGAGCTCAAGCTCAAGCTCGACCAATACCAAGTTTGCAAGTTTGAGCTCAAAATACCTAATTTTAGCCCTTGAGCTCAACTCATTACCCTCTTAAACATGAAAACTTAACAAAGACAAAGACATGGTAGATAAGAAAGTGGAAAGGGGCTTAAAGGGTTGGTAAATTTTGTTAATTTGTCCGGTTGAAGATTTTCAATTGAAAAGAAAATCAAAAAGAGAATTAAAAAATAAAAAAAATTCAAAATTATTTGATTATCCGCAAAAAATAATAGCAAATAATTAGCAAGAGGAAGATACCAGATAATGAATAAATAATTATTTCTTTTTTCTTATTCCCTTTGGGTGTAACTTTTATCAATTACATACAAACTTATCACAACCAAATTAATCCAACATAATGTAAGTCTTTGTAGTAAGGACATGTCGATGACAATGGCTTTTGATAAGAAAATACTATGGATGCATCCTCAATTCTAAATCTAAAATTGGCCCAATTAATAACAATTGGAATGCAAGTTTATTTTAGAAGCTAAACGTGCCTGTAAATTTGGTATTTAAATGCAACAAAAAAATCTCACTTCCTACAATTAATTTGTCGGACAATCTAAAGCAAACTACTAGTGGAAAAAAAAAATCACTTTAGAAAAATAATTACATGTTTCAAAATTGCATATTACATCGATTAAATTTATTCTCCAATTCATTGAAAATTTTCCAACACAAATAATAAACAAAGACGGAGACATGGTGAACAAGAAAGTGGAGAGGGGCTTAAATGGTTGGCAAGTTTTGTTACCTTGTTTGGTTTAAGAATATTGATTTAAAAACTTATAAAATAAAAAATTCAAATTATTTGATTATCCACGAAAAACAAGAATAAATCATCAAAAGGAGGAAGACAATGAACAATTTATTTTTTTGCTTGCAAAGAAAATGAACTTTCATCAATTAAATAAAACATTTTCCCAACCAAATGAATATTCCAGGCATAATACAAGTCTTGTAGTAAGCACAAGTTGATGACAATAGCTTTGATAAGGTAATGCCATGGATATGACACACACATATATATATATATATACCTATAAAGAAATATTATGGACGTAAAAAATATATATTATATATAATCGTGGATGGGAGAATGGCACCTACCCAATAATTGAGCAAACACACCCCACAACCTTCGATTAACCTACCACAACAATATTATTAATTAATATAAATGTTACTTGTGCACATGCACACACACATATATATGGGCAACTTAATGAAAAATACATAAACCAACTTTTCATTTAGTATTCAATTCCTACCCAAGCATTTCTTATTTTCAACTCCCCTTGTGAATATTGACTTTAACCTTCACTCTCCAATCACTTCAAATGATGGAAATAACCTCACTTTAATATTTTTCTTTTTCCTTTATTCCTTAACCCTAATGCCCCAATAGCTTATTTCCCTCTCTCTCTTTCTCGTCTATTTTATGTTTATCTTCCCGTGGTGGAAGTAAGCTTCTCTCTCTCTTTTTTTTTTTTTTTGCCCATTTTCTGCAATCGGCTACAACATACTAGGAAGAAGCAAGCCCACTTTGTCTCTGTTGTCACATGGTAAAGCTACAATGTAATCTTTGGTGAGTGGATGTTATTTTAATTTTTTCTTTTTAACCTGAAAACGTTTGGTAGTTGGGAGGAACCTTAAATTCAACTGTTATGGAGTTATATGTACAATGGGGTGCTATATATCATGTTTATTTTTAAGAGTATAACTCTAGTGAGATTGTATTTCCAACTGGAGAAATAATGGTGTGAAATTTGCCCTCAATTCCACACAGTATAATACCTTGCTCTCCATAAAAAAATGTACATGACTATGAATTCATATTCGAGCATTAACGTGTAGGTGGTGTGTAGACTGCGCTAGAAGAGGGTGCATGAAGGGGATACAATTAATGTAAGAAGGATTGCATGGTGTTGAAAGACCAAAGACAACAACAAATTTTTACTTTTTGAAGCACATGTTTTATCTAGAATATTTGGATTAAAATAAAATAATATTTGTTGACCTTTTGTTGGAATGCTTAGTACTGCTTGTAATGTAATATATACCATTTTCTATTTGCAATAATACTAGATATTAAAAAAAAGTACAGAGTTTAGGTACTTATGTACTTAAAAAATGCATTTATATACTGAAACTGCACTTATTGTGCAGTTACAATTAGAGCTTCTGTACTTGCTTTTACAAAGAATGATTTTAACCTCAATTTAATATGTGGAGCAATGAAATAAAATATAGTATATGTTCGAATGTTTGGTATTGCATGTAGTGCAATGTACCACGATTTTGTGATACGTTACCAAATCTGTTAGATACTTTAAATGTAGATAAAAATACCATTTTTTGTTTAAAATGTTACTAGATATGCAGAAAAATGTACCCATTTTAGGCACTTATGTACTTCAAAAATGCCTTAATGTGCTAAAATTGCACTTGTTGTGTTCTTACAATCAAGGCTTTTGCACTTGCTTTCCCAAAAAATAATTTTAACCTCAATTCAATGTGTGGAGTAACCCAATAAAGCATAGTATGTGTTGGAATGTTTCGTATTGCAAGTAGTATAATGTATCACATTTTTTAGATACATTGCCAAATCTATTGGATACCTTAAATGCAGATAAAATACCCTTTTTTATTAAAAATGGTACTGGATATGTGGAAAAAAGTACCTATTTTAGGTACTTATGTACTTCAAGCATCCATTTATGTACTGAAACTACACATGTTATACACTTAGAATCAAAGCTTTTGTACTTGCATTTTCATAGAACGATTTCAACCTCAATTCAATAGGTGGAGCAACCCAATAAACATAGTACATGTTGGAATGTTTTATATTGAATGTAGTGCAATGTGTCATGTTTCTAAGATATGTTACTAGATCTATTGGCTAGCATAAATATAGATAAAGTTACCATTTTATGTTAAAAATGATATTAGATATGCCAAAAAAAAAGTACCCATTTCAAGCACTTATGTACTTCAAACATCCATTTATGTACTAAAATTGCACATGTTATGTACTTGCAATCGGGGCTTCCATACTTGCTTTTCTAAAGAACGATTTTAATCTCAATTTAATGTGTGGAGCAACCCAATAAAACATAGTACGTGTTGGAATGTTAGGTATTGCATATAGTGCAATGTATCATATTTTTTAGATACATTACCAAATCTATTGGATACCTTAAATGTAAATAAAGATACCATTTTCTATTAAAACTGATATTTGATATGCAGAAAATAGTACCCATTTTAGGCACTTATGTACTTTAGACATCCGTTTATGTACTAAAACTGCACGTATTGCATACTTACAATTAGGGCTTCTGTACTTGCTTTTACAAAGAATATTTCAACCTTAATTCATTGTGCGAAGCAACCCAATAAAATGTAATGTTGAAATGTTTGGTATTGCAATGAATCACATTTTTTAGATTTGTTACCAAATCTATTGAACACGTTAAATATAGATAAAAATACCATTTTCTGTTAAAATTGATACTGGATATGCAGCAAAAGGTACCCATTTTAGGCGGGTAAAATTCATTTTCGTCCCCAAGGTTTTAACTCAATTTCAAAATTATCCCCATCCTTTTAATTTGTTTAAATTTCATCCTTCTGGCCATTTTTTGATAATATTTTCTGGCCAAAAATCATACAATGGCCAAATATCCCTTTTAGCAAAATCATCCCCAACATATAAAAAGAAAATCAAAATAGTCCTTGAGGTTTGCATAAGGATGCATTCTGAATGGAAGCTACATTTTTTTCACAAAAGATGCATTTTGAACAATAGATTCTGTCATAACACATTGTTCTTAATTGACAACATACCATAGAGAAGAATAAAAAAAAATATTAAGATTCTTCATGTATATATATTAAAAGAACAAGTTGTGCCCAAGATAGTGTCAATAAAATTGGAGGCCTAAAACAAAACACAAAAATGAGGCTTCCAATATATAATAAAAAATTAACTTTCTAATACACATGTTTTTTTAATAGTTATTTCGTATTTTATAGAAAAAAATTCCTGTATAAAATATTATTATCTAAATTTTATTCTCTGACTTTTTTGAGGTACAAAATTATTAATTATGCTTTAATAATTGATTTCATCTAACATTCTTTTCAGTTAATATCATAGTTAACCCATTTTATCTTTCTTAAGACGTTGATTGATTTAATAATTTCAATTTTGAAAGACTTATTTTGAAAAAGAGAAAAATAAATTTAAGAAATAATTTTTATTGCTTTTATCTCATTCATTCTTTTTCGATACTAATCATTAAACATTTAGGAGTATCAAAAGCAATAAAATATTTTTCTTTTTTTGAAATAAGTTTTTCAAAATTAAAATTAATAAAATCAATCAACGTCTTAAAAGAGATAAAATGCGTTAACGATGCTATTAATTGAAAAGAATGATAGATGAAATCAATTATTAAAGTATAATTAATAATTTTGTACCTTGAAAAAGCTAGAGAATAAAATTTAGATAATAATGTTTTATACAAGAATTTGTTTTCTATAAATTATGAAATAATTATTAAGTAAACATGTGTATTAGAAAATTAATTTTTTATTGTATATTAGAAGCCTTATTTCTGTGTTTTGCCTTAAGTCTCCAATTTTATTGAGACGACCTTGGGCATTATTTCTTCTTTTAATATATATGCATGAAGAATCTTAATATTTTTTTTTATACTTCTAATGGTATGTTGTCAATTAAGAACAATATGTTATGGCAGAATCTATTGTTAAAAATGTATCTTTTGTGAAAAAAATGTAGCTTCCATTCAAAATGCATCTTTATAGAAAACTCAAGGACTATTTTGGTTTTCTTTTCATATGTCGGGGATGATTTTGCTAAAAGGGTTATTTGGTCATTTTATGATTTTTGGCCTAAAAAAATTATTAGAAAATGGCCAGAAGGATGAAATTGAAACAAATTAAAAGAACAATGATGATTTTGTGATTGAGTTGAAACCTTAAGGACAAAAATGAAATTTACCCCATTTTAGGAACTTATGTCCATCAATCATTCGTTTATATACTAAAATTGCACACGTTATGTACTTACAATCAAGACTTCTATACTTGCTTTTACAAAAAAACTATTTCAACCTCAATTTAATGTGTAGAGCAACCCATTTGAGTCCTTATCATTGCCTACCTCCTACTCCAACAAACTTATCATCACCAAATGAGTCATTATGATCATACTTCATAGTTTGATGATCATGATATGGGCAGATCAAGCAAAATGAAGAACATTCCGTCATATGTTGAAAATGATACCAAAATTTGAAAAAAAAAGTACCTAATTCCATCACTTATACACTTCAGGACATGGTTTATGTACTCAATTTGTTTATGTTATATACTTGTGGTAAGGGATTCTGTACTTGCTTTTTCAAAGGCCGATTTTAACCTCAATTGACACATGGAATAATACATTGGTGACCTCATAACTTCAATGCATGATTTGTCAAATATGCGGTCATGATAGTACGTGTCGGAATGGTTGGGAACATAAAGACCAATATCCTACCACTTGTAGTGTTATTCTTCCTAGAATAAAGCCTTGGCGCGTGAGGTAAATGGATCA
Organism: Jacaranda copaia; assembly: GCA_014898725.1. Lineage (NCBI taxonomy): Eukaryota > Viridiplantae > Streptophyta > Magnoliopsida > Lamiales > Bignoniaceae > Jacaranda > Jacaranda copaia. Next base: position 1,045,744 of record JACGDI010002136.1, read on the forward strand.
CTCTAACACCCCTTATCCTACGCCACCAAACCTATCATCACCGAATAACTCTTTATGATCATACTTTGTGGTCTAATGATCATGAAATAGACAGATTAGGTAGAATGGAGAACACCCCCTTATGTGCTGAGAATGATACTAAAAATCTAGAAAAAAGGACCTAGTTCGAGCACTTATGTACTTGGGACATGGTTTATGCACTCAGTTTGTATATATTGTGTACTTATGGTAAGGGATTCTATAGTTGTTTTTCCAAAGGTTGATTTTAACCTCAGTCGACATATGGAACAATACATTGGTGACCTCATAACTTCAAATGCATGATTTGTCAAATATGTGGTCTTGATAGTATGTGTTGGAATGATTGAGCACACAAAGACCCATATTTCACTACTTGTAGTATCATTCTTCCTAGTATAGAGCCCTTACTCATTAGGCAAATGAATCACTCCAACACCTCTCTCCTACATCATCAAACCTATCATCTCCAAATGAGTCCTTATGATCATAGTTTGTGATCTAATGATTAGGAAATAGACAGATTAGGTAAAATGGAGAATGTTGCCTCATGTGCTGAGAATGACACCAAAAATCCAAAAAACGTACCTAATTCCAACACTTATGTACTTGAGGATAGGGTGTATGTACTTAGTTTGTATATGTTGTATACTTATGATAAGGGATTCTATACTTGCTTTTCCAATGACCGATTTTAACATCAATTGGCATGTGGAACAACATATTGGTGACCCCTTAACTTCAAATATATTATTTGTTGAATTTT
>JACGDI010002136.1:1046627-1105932 GCA_014898725.1 Jacaranda copaia
AATATGTGGTTGTGATAGTGCATATTGGAATAATTGGGAACATAAAGGCCTACATCACGTAACTTGAGGTGTTATTCTTCCTAGTATAAAGCCATTATGCATGAGATAAATGAATAACTCTAGCACCCCTCTCCTACGCCACTAAACCTATCATCAAAAAATGAGTCCTTATAATCATACTTCATGATCTAATGATCATGAAATGGGCAGATTAGATGGAGTGCAAAACGTTCTCTCATGTGCTAAAAATGATACTAAAAATTTGAAAAAAAAAAAAAGTACCTAATTCTAGCACTTATGTATTAGGAACAGGGTTTATTACTCAGTTTGTATATATTGTGTATTTCTCGTAAGGGATTTTGTATTTGCTTTCCAAGGCCAATTTTAACCTCAATCATCATGTGAAACAACACATTGGTGATCCTATAACATCATATGCAAGATTTGTTGAATAATGATCATCATAGCACATGTTGGAATGGTTGAGAATTATCCGTACTAGTATAAAGTATGGATGACAATGAGTTGGGTCTGGGCGTGGGTTTGGCAAAATCCAGGATCTGCCTTGTTAAGATTTTCACAAATCCGAGACCTACCTTACCCCAAACCCTTATCTAGTGAGTTGGACCCATTAGACCCATTTAAAATATTTTAAAAAATTAAAAATATTTCTTTTGAAAAAAATAAAATCACTATAACTTCATAATATGATAGAATAATATTATTAACAGAAAATCTATTATTTAAATATTCATATATGATATATGCATGTTTTAGTCTTTGAAAAATGATAAATTACAAGCATTATTATTACTTATATATACATATTGAATGGATAAGTTCTTTATTTGACAATATCATTATTTTACATAGAATATATATGTAATATTCAAGTTTTTTCATATATATATATATGTATAATTACACACCACATAAAATATACACTTGACTAGAAAAATTAATATATATAATATCTAGCAATCCAGGTTCGACGCAGGTATGTGTTTAAAACTTAAAACACAAGACTTGCCCCAAGACCCATTTATGCTTTCAAAACCCAACCCAAAGAGGGTGGGTTCGGGTAAGAGTGGATCCAAGTCTTACCCGAACCCATTGCCATCCCCAGTATAAAGCACTAGGGCATGAGGAAAATGAATCATAGTGACCCCCCTCTACTCCACCAAACCTATCATCACTAAATGAGTCATGTGTGCAATACTACATGGTCTTATAGTTGTGTAATTACTAGATTATGCTGAACAAAGCATGATACCTCATGCGCTTAGGATGATACTAAAAATCTAGAAAAAAAGTACCTAGTTTCGGCACTTATGTACTTAAGATAGGGTTTATATACTCAATTTGACTATGTTGTGTATTTGTGGCTAGGGGTTCTATACTTATTTTTCCAAAAGCCGATTTTAGACTTAATTTGATGCATGGAATAGCATATTAATGGCCCTATAACATCATATGTATGATTTGTTGAGTAAATGGTCATCATAGCATGAGTTGGAATGATTGGAAATACAAAGACCTATATCTCATCATTTTTGGTGTCATTTCTACTAGTATAAAGTACTGACGCATAAGCCAAATGAATTATAGCAGGTCACTAAATGAGTCATAGGTGTAATGCTTGGTGGTCCTTTTGTCGTGCAATGACTAGATTAGGCTAAACAGAGAATGATCGCTCATACACTTAGAATAATAATGAAAATCCAGAAAAAAGTGCCCAGTTTTGGCACTTATGTACTTCGGGATAGGATTTATATACTAACTTTGACTATGTTGTGTACTTATGTTTAGGAGTTATGTACTTGCTTTTTCAAAAGCCAATTTTGACCTCAATTTGATGTCTAGAACAACACATTAGTGATCCTATAACAACATATGCATGATTTATTGAATAAATGGTCGTCATAGCAAGTGTTGGAATGGTTGGAAATGCAAAGATCCACATCCCACCACTTCTGGTGTCATTCCTACTAGAGTAAAGCATTAACACATGAGGCAAACAAATCACAACAGCATCCCCCTCCCACATTTCTAAACTTATCATCACTAAATGAGTTCTAAGTGCAATACTTCATGCTCTTATGAACATGCAAAGGCCAGATTAGACCAATGGAAAATAACTCTCCATGCCCACAGAATGAAAATGAAAATCTAAAAAACAGTATCCAGTTTAGGCACTTATGTACTTAGAAACTCGGTAAATGTACTCACTTTAACAATGTTGTGTACTTGTGATCAAAGGTTATGTACTTGCGTTTTCAAAAATCAATTTTAACCATAATTCGACATATAGAACAACACATTGGTGACCCTATAACATTATATGCTTGATTTGTTGAATAAATGATTGTCATAGCATCTGTTGGAATGGTTAGGAATGCAAACACCTATATTGTACTATTTCTAGTGTTAATCCTATTAGTATAAAGCATTGACATATTAGGCAAATGAATCACAATGATAACCCTTACACCAACGAACCTACAATCAATAAATGCGCTCGAAATGACATTGAAAGTCCAGAAAAAAGTACCCAATTTTGGCACTTATGTACTTGGGAACAAGATTTATGTACTCACTTTGAATATGTTGCGTACTTGTGATAAGGGGTTATGTACTTAAAATTTTACTTTTTTCTAATGAATTGTTATTGTTCTATACGTCTTTTATGTGTTCTATTTCTTACTTTTAAACTGATTTCTCATTATACATATTATCATTTTTGAGAATATGGTACTACGTTAACATATAACATGTGCCATTGTCTAAAGTTGTATGCAGCCTCCCCCTATGCATAAAGTTGCCATTATAAAGTTGTATGCAGCCTCCCCCCATGCATGCAACCCAACAAAAGATAGATCATCAATGTAAGGGATGAAAAAATGAGGTGTGCAATAGTTGCTCATTGGAAACAAAATATAATTAAAAAAAAAGTATATACAATCTAACAAAATCTTCAATATCCTAATTACTATGTCTATCCACAAATTCTTGTAACCTTTCAAATATTTGTACACGGTTAACATTCAATTTTTTTTTCAAAAACTAGCGATCAACATTGCCTGACTTTATTTTTTAGATCAATATCCACAGGCTTCTCCACAAGAGACAAGCCCAAGACTAAACAAAACTCTAGCCCCAAAAAGGAATTTTTATGTCTTCCGTAAAGATAATTGAAGTCATTAGTATGTTGAATCATCTTATGATTGCCTAAGTTCTATTGAAGCTATGGTAATTCAACTGTGGCATATTGTAAAATATGTAGAATGGGGTTTCTTTAAAGGCTTGTCTATGTTGAAACCTAATTTTGGGTTCCAACTCCCTTATTGCTATATAAAAATAAGCTAAGGAGCAACAACAATGTGTTTCTAATTCCATTGCTACAAATATAGAAATAATGTTAATAAAAACTACAGCTCCATATATACTTACATTTAAGATTTTCATATTGAAAATGTAAACATAAAAAAAATACTGAAATAAAGTACTTTTGTACTAGATATACATGCACATAGTACTAAATAAATTAATGCTATATTTTTCTTCATAAGCAGGAGGAAACAACTAAACATGCTGTGAACCTTTTAAACAAACCATATTTTGAATATAAACCCCAAAAATTGCATTGCAAAAATGCCCTATATTATTTCTATTGTAAATCAACTGAATCATTACAAAACTTAAGGTAATGTTTGACTTAAAACAACTTTCATAAAATTTAAAACATACAATTTAAGTACAAATTACACTAAATCAAGTTTGAACAACAAAATAATAGGGTTTCTAAATACTATTTATTTTAGTACACAAAATACTACCTTTACATATAAAAACATGAACTCAAGTGCATTTTCATTAAAAATGCGCATATAAACAAATGTTTCAAATACATTTCACAAACATATCACAAAAATAGTTACATACCAAGCATTTTAATAGAAAATACCTCTTCTAATCTGATGGAAGTGTGTGAAATGAAATAAAACCAATGGAATAAGAGAAAAGGTTGAAAAGGCATATGGGAATGCTTTAGACACCAGACAGCAGTGTTCAAATGGCAGTCCATAGTGAATGGGATTTTCACTCCAAGAGAGAAATTGGAGGGAAATGGAGAAAAAGGGATTGAATTGATGGTTTAAAAAAAAAGGATGACGAGGAAATGAGTAAGAAGTGTGGATGCAATTTCCATCAATTTTAGCGGCAGAGAGATGGCTGCCCATTCTTGGGAATTTTATGTTCAAGGGGAGGTTAGTTTTGTAATTTTACAAGTGTTGGGAAGTGATTGCTAAATTAAAAGTGACATTGAGGAGCTAAGACTCAATTTTTTTTATGTGGAGATTGAACACAAAATTGAATGTTGGCTTGGGGATTTTAAGCTAATTAACCATATATATATGTACCTATAACAACAAAGACAAAAATAAAATTTGAGGAAATGCAATATTTTGATTTCATTTTGATAGATAGCCATTTGTTGTAATGGCTACCTTACACTTATCCTTTAATTTCATTTTGAAGAAATCAATTAACAAATCATAAAGGCTATGTTTGATTGTAAATTACCAAAATATTTTTTAACTCCCAAAACATAAACAAATAACCCATCACATTCTCCAATTTTACTATCTAAATTGCACTCCAAAAAGCCTGAAATACCCTCCCAATTTATTTTCTACCCGTTCCCCAATATCTAACCCTTTCATTTTTGGCCCCCCTACCTAATCTATATATATATACATAAATAATTTTAAAATATCAATTTCAACATATCAACCTAACAAAAAAGTTATTAATTCGACATATTATCATCTCCCAAAACATAAGTAAATAATTTTAAAATATCAATTTCAACATATCAACCTAACAAAAAAGTTATTAATGCGACATATTATCATCTCCCAAAACATAAGTAAATAAACAATTTTCTCCCAATTTATTTTTCACCTACCATCCAAAATATAAACAAGTAATAATCACATTCTCCACTCCAACTTTCCTAAAATTAGGGAAGCAAACGAACCAAACCAACTAATGAGCTTAACAAGCTGGCTCAAAAAGTTTTCAAGCTCGTGTAAGTTTCGAGCCAAGTTCCAATCAAATAATTCTTGTTCGCAAGCTCGAAAGCCAGCTTTTATATTTTTATTTAAAAAGCATTTATATATAAAAATAATAATAAAATATACTAATAATTTAGCTTTTCAAGCACGAGCCCAGGCTAAACTCAAGCTTATAGCTAATTTTAAATATATTAAAATATAATATATTAATTTTAAAATTTTTTATAAAATAATTTAACTTTTCGAACTCAAGCCCAAGGCGAACTAGAGCCTATAGTTTGATAATAAATTTGAGCTTAATGAATTGAGTCAAACCTAGCCAAGCCCAAACAAGTGCTCGGGCCGAGCTCAAGCCTTAATTTCCTAAGATCGTCAAGCTCGAATTCAATTCATTTGATTCGTGCTCAAACTCGAGTTTAAAAAAATGGTCAAAGCTCAGCTTGACTTGACTCATTTGCATCCTTATCAAAAATTATTTTGCTAAAATATTTTAACAAAACAATCCAATTTACAACCAAACATAGCCAAAGATTTGGCAAAATAATTCTTGAAAGCAATATATTCAGGATTGTTTGGTTTCATTTTCAATTCCCATTTTCACATTTTTTAATATTATAAAAATAAAAACCATTACATTTTACACATTTTCAATGAAAATTATTTTCGTTTTCAAAATATATTTTCTAATAATCTATATATGTTCTTTCAATAACTTATATATCTTTTCTCTTTATTCTATTATTTTTATTTATGTTCACCTATAACCTATTAAAATCAATATAATCATTATATTTTTAATATTTTATTTGAACATATTTTTATTTTCACATCACATCACATCACATAAATAATTTTTATCAAAATAAAAATGTTGGAAACTAAAAATGAAAATGAGAATAAAACAAAAGAGCCAACGCGCGCTCGCGCACACGTACACACTCTGTATCTCTGTCTCTCTCATTTTTCTCCAGTTACAACTCTCTCATTCACTTGGATCAAGAACAATATTACAACAAGAGAATGGAAGAAGCTGTTGTAGGATTTGCGATTGGCGCCAGCATTCGAGTTCTACTGCAAAATCTGCTCTCAATTCCCGTGGAAGAGATCAACCTCTTTCTAGATTTCAAGAAAGACCTGGAAAAGCTGGAAAATTCATTCCTGATGGTTCTGGATTTCTTGTCCGATGCCGAGGTGCGACCAGTGACCAACAGATCTGTCAAATGTTGGCTGAAGAGGCTTGAAGCTGTGGCTTTCGAGGCAGATGATATTTTAGACGAGCTCAACTATCATGTCCTGTGCAGGAAAGTGAAGGTCCAAAATATAATGAAGAAAAAGGCACAAGAATTCTTCTCACACTCTAATCCCATAGCATTCCGTCAAACAATGGTTCGCAAAATTAGTGATATTGATTAGAAATTGAAATCAATTAACGAAGAGGCGAGAAACTATGGCCTTCAGACCATAAGACTTGTGGGTACACATGCTCCTGATCCACTTGCAGGCCAGGAAACTGATTCTTATGCTGCCGATCCAATTTTTGTTGGAAGAGAAAATGATGTGTTAAGAATAGTGGAGATGCAAACTAATGGTCAAACCGAACAAGTGTTCTCTGTCCTTCCCATTGTTGGGATGGGTGGACTCGGGAAGACAACGTTAGCGAGGCAAGTATTCCGTCATGAAAAGATAAAGATTCATTTTGAAAAGCAGATTTGGGTGTATATTTCCAGAAATTTTGAGGCAATGAAAATTCTTAAATCATTAGCCGCAGAAAATGTTGCACTCAGAAGTAAAGAAGCTCTTTTGAGAAAGCATCAACAAGATTTGGGATGCTCTTTTGAGAAAAGCTTTAACAAGATTTGGGAGCTAAAAGATATCTACTTGTCCTTGATGATGTTTGGAACGAAGAGAGGGAAAGTTGGGGCAATTTTGTAAGTTCCTTAACAGGAATTAGTTCTGTCACAGGAAACGGCATCATTCTTACCATGAGGAGTGGAAAGGTTACTTCAATTGTGAAAACAATTCCTACGTATGAATTAAAAAGCTTATCAGAAGATGACTGCTGGTCCATAATCAAAGTAAAAACTTTTAGAGGAGGGGAGTTTCAATCAGAATTTGAGACCATGGGGAGAAATACTGCAAAAAGATGTCAAGGTTTGCCATTAGCAGCCAAAGCAGTAGGGGGTTTGTTGCGTGAAAAATCCAAAGATGAGTGGCTCTCAGTTAAAGAGACTTGGCTTTCAAATTTTGGTGAAGATGAAAACTGTGTCTTGAAGATTTTAAAATTAAGCTTTGATCATTTGTCGTCCCCAGCACTCAAGAAGTGTTTTGCTTGTTGTTCGATTTTTCCCTAAGGTTTTCACATGGAAAGGCAAAAACTGATTGAGCTCTGGATGGCAGAAGGATTCCTTAAAGCTGATCAAAGTAATGATACGGACACTGTGGGCAACAAATATTTTAACCTTCTTTTACAGAACTCCTTATTACAAGTAGTGGAGAAACATGACTCTGGCAATAAAATATATTGTAGCATGCATGACCTAGCAAGCTCCGTTTTAGATAATAAGAGCATTTGTGTGTATGATAATAGTTGGGATCACAGTTATCAAGTTCGGTGCATTTGCCTTGAATCAATCAGAGATGAATCACATCAGATTCATAAAGAACAAGCAAGATCTCTGCGTACATTAATCTTCAATGGTAAAGTTTCTGATGACATGTTCTTAGATTTCAGAAGTCTCCATGTTTTAGTTTTATTGAATGGAGATGTTAAAAAGTTGCCAAGTTCAATTAGGGGGCTAATACATTTGAGAACTCTAGACGTCTCATACACAAACATTGAGTGTTTGCCAGACTCAATTGGTGAACTCTGTCACTTACAAACATTATGGGCAGCGCTGCATTTGTGGAAGCTGCCAAACACATTAAAGTACTTGACTAGCTTAAGACATCTATTCATTCCTAACATAGAATTGCCTCCGGAGATAGGAATATTAACTTCTCTCCAAAGTCCAAACACTACCATACTTTAAAGTAGGCCATGATAAAGGCTGTAGAATCGGAGACCTTGGGAGCTTGAAGAATCTTAAAGAGGAACTAGTGATCTGTAATCCTGAAATGGTGGATAATAAAGAAGAGGCTAAAAGTGCTGGTTTGTTTCAGAAGCCAAACATATTCAAGTTAACATTCGAATGCGATGAACCTAGAGAAGGTGAAATAAATGATGAGAAGTGTTGGAAGGCCTCCAACCTCACCCAAATCTAAAAAATTTAGAGATTGATGGATTCAACGGAAGAAGTTTCTCATTATGGACTCTGAAGATGGAAGTACGAGATGAACTTGAAGGCAGCTGGGTAGGACTTAATAATTTGATGGAAATAAGATTAACAAGTTGCAAAGAATGTGAAGAAATGCCAATGCTAGGGCAGCTGCCACACCTTAAGTCTCTTTATTTGAATGGTCTGACCAATGTGAGATCCATAGGTTCTTCATTCTATGGTATTGACAACTGTTGCAGCTGCAATGAACTTGGCAAAGACACTATTTTTCTCTTTCCAATGCTTAAAAGACTCCAGTTGCTTGATATGCCAAGCTTGAAAGAATGGGTAGAAGTCGAATTACCAACTGCTGCTGAAACTCAACGACATGAATTGGTGGTATTTCCTTGCCTTGATGAATTGGAGGTTCTCGACTGCGACCAATTGATTGCCTCCCAGATGTGCTATTCCATAACAGTCAAAATCTTTCATATTTGAGTATAATGAATTGTCCCAGCTTGACACATTTAGTTCCGTGCTTTGGAGGTGGTGGAGCTTCTCTTAGATAGTTGTGGATAATTAATTGTTCGAATTTGAGAGAACTACCAGATGATCTAAACAGATTCAATTCTCTTGAGGGATTGTGGATAAGAGATTGCCCAAATCTCAAGTCAACACCATATCCAAGCTGCAGCGAACAATCAAATGAAGGCTTCTTTTTCTCTTCGTACTTTGCAAATTCGTGATTGCCAAGGGCTAACCAATTTTTCAATTGAAATGATAGTCATGTGCTCCAGTGCTTGTGAATTTGACATTGAGTGGATTAAACAAGTTGACGAATTTTCCCTTGGTCATTCGCTGTCCGCAAAAAAGGCCTCAGCTCATTGAATTATTTATAGGTGGATTTTTAGATTCATTGAATTACAAGGGGACTTTTGATGGTGTCTTCCAAGAATTGAAGTCTCTACGTACATTAAGATTGCTTGGATTGAAGCATTGGGAGTCTCTCTCAGACGAGCTTCAACAACTTACTGGTCTAACTGACTTAGAATTGTATGAGTTTGGAATGGAAGCATTGCCTGAGTGGTTTGGGAACTTGTCATCTCTAAAGGCAATATTTCTGCATAAATGCAGAGTTAAGTCGTCTGCCCTCTAAACTAGCCATGCAGCGCCTCACCAACTTAAAGGAGTTTGACATTTATGATTTTCCACTATTAAAGCTGAGACGCATTGAACAACCAAATGATAATGTTGACTCTGAGCGGCCAAAGATTTCCCATATCCCCTACATCTATAAGGATGACTATCCACTCTGACCAATGCTCACGAAGTGTAAGCATCATTTCGCTAACAAAGATGAAGCTTTAACATATAATTAAAGCTTTTTTTTTTTCCATTTTTTTTTATTTTTCTTTGTTGGGCGAAAACTCAGGGAAGCTAGCACCCCACTCAGTTTACATCTTTCCAGTGTACAGTGCTGCATCACAATGTCCTCAGTTTTCATTTTCACCTCTTTTTTGTATTGTTGCTTGTGTTATTTATTTATTATTCAATTGAGCCTTTTATTTATCCTTTTATGTTCACGAAAAAATAATTTATATATAAAATTTCAATTGTCATACCTTTCTATCCATGACAATCATATTAATTACCATAGAATATTTCCCATTGCCTCAATTAAACGTTTTCAAGTACAATTGCCTGGAAAATCATGAAGTTAATTCCTAAATTATATACTCAATGCAATTTTATTATATAACTTTATAATTAAAAGATTCATTTCGAAAGCTTTAATGTGCTTTAGCTTTACCAATTTAAGATTTACACTCAGGATTACTGTATATTTTTGTTTCTATTTCTTTTATGTTTAGTTATAATCAATTTAATCTTTTAGTAAAAATGTAATCTAAAATTTCTTGTGTAACCTTTTAAACTACCATTTTTTCATTCTCTTTTTCATTTTTATTATAATCAATGTAATATGTTAATAGTCTAAATTCTTGTGTATGTTTGTGTACATTCTCCTATAAACTTGTCTTATTACTTAATGTTGTGCTTTAAGATTTTGAAGGAAGTTCATTTGTTGAGTTTGCATTAGTTTTATAGATTCCAAAACTAAAATTTATGTGTGGCTTAGATTTAGAGTTCAAATAGAATTTTCTGTAATTTCATTGTGGAAGGAATATTTGGTGCTTGATATATTTGAGTCTGGGAAGGTGGAGGTTGAGAAAAATTTAGATACATTTCATGAACTCGGATTTGAGGTTACAGAGTTATCACAATTTATTAAATTCAAATATTCTTTTTTTTTTTCTTAGATTTCATTATATTAAAATTACCCTACTCACTATTCCATTACAACTTTGAATAAATGGCATTACTTGACCCTAGGATGTAAAACTTTCCTATGGGCAGCTGCTCTGCCATAAGTAAAGCCTGCCGGACACCAACCTTCGCCACGAAATTGGCCTTGTGTGTGCTTTTGCCACCTGTCATGGAGGTCCGAGTAAAGCCTGGGCAGAAACAATTAACACTTAGGCTATGCCCTATGCCCTTTGTAGCGTTTGGCCAAAAACCTTAGAGTATGCATTGAGTGCCATTTTTGAAATTGCATAATCAGTCCACACTTGGAGCCAACCTTTGCTTTTCCATGTTCCACTCTTCACATCAAGGAAGAAATTCAACATCCACTCTATTTGCTTTTCACATATATAGATTTTCTTCATCAGGAAGCATTTCTTTCAATTTGGGATTCTTCAACTTCTCCAAAACATGGGATGTTTTATCATGAATAATTAGCCAAGATTGGCTACAATTATCTTAAAAGTTTAAAAAGAAGAACATGGTCTTGTTAATTTTTTAGATTATTAGTATTTTGAAAGTAATAATAACTCATTTTATCTTGTATTTAATCAATAGTCTGAAATCTTACTATTTGATAATCCACTCATTAGATCTTATTACGGAACACTTTATTTTCTGTAAAGAATTTACTGTAATATTATACTTAATTCACCTATAGTGCCATAGAAAATGGATTTAGATATATATTTTTTTAATTAAAACTACCAGTCTTTACACACAATTCCCATGTGCATGAAATATTTTTGAATATTCATATTATTTATACATATTTTCACATTCATTACACTAAAACTTGACATGCATCTAAAATAATTTCGTAATTTGCATAACCATGAAAATAGCAGTTATATAAAATAAAAATTTATAATAATTATTGTATTAAAGAAAAAAAAATTCGACCCGCCATAGATTCAAATGAAAAATTCTAAAGCATGAAAATTAGATTTAATGTACTTACATTTAATAATCCAAGCCTTGAGCTAACATTAAGAATTCGACCCGCCGTAGATGAGCGGCAGAACAGCGGCAAGAGGGCCTCAGTCTGCAATTTTGGGCCGTAAAAATTGGTTATGACCACCATCTCCAATTCTTTAACCGAATTCTCACGTATATCGTTGTATGATACTGCCGCATTATTTATCTAATGAAAAATAAAATAAAATAAAATAAAATGAAGAAATGAAGAAATTCTTATGAAATTATTTAATCAATTGATATCATTTATTCTATTTAAATTCTAATTATTAAGGTGCATATTACTATTTCTTCAATAGTCAATTTATTTATTATTTGTGTCAATGTTAAACTAATTAGTCTTACAATCTTAAAATTTCAATGTTATATATCATCCTTGAAGAAAAAGACCATTGAATTATTTTGGAGTAATTATTTTTGTTACTTACTATTAGATTCTAAAATTAAATTATTACAACAATTTTTGTATTGAATTTTATAAGATGAATACATTATATGTGTGTATATATATGTACATGAGATTGAAGTCAAAGAACATGTTGTTAGCATTGCAGAAAAGATCAATGCTAGCTTAAATTAATAATAGGAAGAATCAATTGACCCTCAATACATTCAACTTTCCTAAAATAGAAAGGTCAGTAAATTATGTTATGTAAATAATACTACTTGCTTAAGATTGCTCCATATGTTTCAAATTGTTTAATTAATTGGAAACTAACTTTACATTTGAATCTTAAATAGTCACATTGTTGTATTTTGATGACTTAAATGGTCAACTAATTACTAGCGAAAAATCTCTAATTAATTAATAATTCTAAACATTTTTTTGGATATCATATGGTTTAATTAATAATTCTAAACGTTTCCCCCTAATTGATGCAAATGCACATCAGATGTCCATCAGATTCGAACTTTAATTTGACATTTTATAGGTGAGATTTATGATGTTGGGATCAAAGCTACTTGACATATCAGTATTGGTCAATTAATTGGGTGTTATTACAAATACTCATTCATAGTTATATAATTTGAACCCTAATAACCTAATTTCAATTTGCTATTTGACAAAGCCACACATAAAAACTCAATTTGAAATTTGTAGGGATAAAAAAAAATGAAATTGCCCATGTTGGAGCATAGCAGAAGCAATTTAGACATGAAATTTAATTTATCAAAAATCTACAAATCACACTCACAAAGTTAATGATAAAAATAATACCCAATAGATAGAAAAATAATACAGACATAGATTTACATGGTTCGACAAATTCCACCTACCCCCACAAGAGTTTTCTTTCTTCAATTATGATAGAATTTTATTAATATAAGTCAACCCTTGAATTTGATATATTCAAACTCAAGCCAAAAAAACCATTATACAATGCTTATTATAACTATCGAAGAGATATTCACTTCATCCTTTTGTATTGCTCCACTTGTACTCATAATAACTACCTCATGAGTATCATGAGTTCCATGAGTGTCCTTTCTATTAATTAATCTAATAAACACCTCTATTTATAATAGAAAACTATTTAACTACTTTCACCTATAACTAGGAAACCTAATACAAAGAGGAGTCCTAATTCTACTCAAACTTGGCCTTCAGATAATTGAGTCAAATTCCAACAGTCTTGACGTTGACAAGGTTACTCATCTAAGCAATTGTTCATGACTCCATTGCAAACCAAAATCCATTGGCCTTGAAAATACTACTGCACATGCCAAATTAGTAAGGTACTAGCTCCAACTAACCCATCTCGGCTAATGCAGATATACAATTTAATGTGTGACTTTCAGAACTCCACATCCAGTAAATATTCACAGCCCTTGGAATCCAACTGGGTCAAGGAAATTAGATTATTTGTATCTTTAGGATATAAGCCACACCTCTTAATGTACAAACCATCTAACAACTATTTGATTTTCACCACTTCAATATTCATGTCTCTCCAAAGTAGAATCATCGCACAATGATAGATTACTTGTCTTCCATAATTGAAGTGAATAAAAATTGATCCGCCATGGAGCAAATATGCATTACGCATTCGAAATCAAAAATTCATTCATCTCCACAACATTATTGGTAATGTTGTTCGCAATACAAAGTCAAATCTTCCTATTGTAAATTCTTCATATCTGTCGAGTTCTCCTACCTTTCCTTCAATGCCACTACCAGGCCTTGTTGAATTAGAAATCCTCTGCCCTTCCTTGCCAAGGAGTGAAATTCCCTTTGTCATCAAATTTTTGAACTGTGAAATAATTTGCCAATGATACTATCCATCCCCAAAAAATTAAATCTCAACTTACATCTCCAACCGAAAGCTCCAATACCGATTTGTTGAAGCATAGTGGATGCAGTTTAGACATGAGATTTAATTTATCAAGAATTCACAAATCACACCCAAAAAGTTGATGACAAAAATAATACCCATCAGATAGAAAAATAAAAAAGACACAGATTTACGTGGTTCGACAAATTTCGCCTACCTCCACAGGAGTTTTTTTTCTTCAATTATGATACAATTTTACTAGTACAAGCCAACCTTGAATTTGGCATGCCCAACTCAAGCCAAAAAAATCCTAGTACAACCCCTATCGTAACTACCAAAGAGATATTCACTCCACCCTTTTGTATTGCCCAACTCGTGCTCACAATAACTATTTCATAAGTTTCATGAGTGTCCTCTCCATCAAATAATCAAACAAATACCTCTATTTATAATAGAAAATTACTTACCTACTTCACCTAAAACTAGAAAATCTAATATAAAAAGGAGTCCTAATTCTACTCAAATTTGATCTCCAATTTACCGAGTTAAATCCCAACAGCCCATGTATAAGCATACCTATTCCCTAGCTATAAATAAATATTTTTATTTACACTTTCCAAAAAATCGACGTTGTAAGACTAGTCCAACCATTACTTCAGATAATAAAAATGGATGCCTAACCATATATACACAGCCAATGTTTAATTATAGTTTACAAAACTTACAATTATATATGTTCGCATATTAAATGAAATAAATCAATTGATAACCTCAGGGTCTCAAGAAAGATATATTTAACAAATTTTTCGCAACAATGAATGGACGAAAGGAAAAAAAGAGACTATGAAAAAAACCCTTATAGGTACTGTAAGAAAAAAGGATGTAATGTAATTATCAAAGGCCTGAATTTGTCGATCATAATATATATTAAGTTATAGAAATTTTGGTCTCATAATTAAAATTCTTACGAATTTAATAGCGTAGTATTATTGAAACCCAATGGCACCAGAATTATACATAAGTTATGCTAATAACAATTAATTAATAACATATGTACATTGACAACAAAATTTCCCACAATGAGCAAATGAATTTCTTTGACATTAAATCATCATTATAGAATATAGATCTATATATCACTAAATGTAAAAAAATAATATTTTATCAATATTAAATTTGTGAAATTCTTAATTATTTAATGGAACCAAAAATCGTCAGTTGATTAGTACATATTATTATTAGTACAAATTTAACGTTAAACAAATTATTTTGTCATCAATATTAATATGAGTCATGGGATCGGATTGAACAAAATACTAGACCTGGCCAGAATTTACGATTTATGCCCTGAAAGCACGAAACTTGCCGGAGATTTTCAATAAAATTGCTTCTACTCACAAGTTAATGATTGGAATAAGAGGTTGAAGCTCTTTTGAGAGGCAGCCCAAACATTTTTACTTGCTTTTGTTTTATTTTGTTGTTTCTGTTTGCTTTTTGTCCTTCAATACTGGTACTCAAAGAAATAAATTTTTTGGCAAAGCAAAATTCAAAAAAAGAAAAACCAAGTATTGGAGAGAAATTAAATGCTTTAGGTAAGTTAGAAATTAATTAAATAGATTACGCTCCCGAAAAACATTGTAATTAGTGCATTTATAGGCGATGGCCTTATGTACATATTTGCCAATCAAGATTTCTATCATCTAATGCTCCTTCTTTGACGAGTTTTGGGTCTTCCAAAGTCATTCGTACATCAATTTAAATAAAGATACACGAATTCAAAAATTAGTGATGTATGATATATATTACTTGTTTTTTTAATAACATTTTAAAAATACAACATCAATATTATTTTATTTTTTTTCTTGTGGTTTGGGTCGAGCGAGGCAACAAACCATATCACATAAAAAAAACTATTGATAGATCTATTACGTTTGAAACAAGTTTTTTTTTTTTTCTTTTTTGGACGAAGCTTAGTCAAACACCACCTTAGTAAATTAAGATAATAAAATACAAAAAGGTTGGGGCACTATTAGAATGTAAACAGTTGCATTTCAAACTTGTCTGCTTTCATAACTAGAACTGCATTATTTAAGAGCCATATTGGTTTGTGGTATAATGCCTTTTATGATCAGATTCCACAACACAAAGCGTAAAAAATCTTGATAATTTTTTTACTAATAAGCAATTAATTAATTTATCATTCTTCCAATTATATCTTTATTTTTTTTATTTATTTATTTTTGTTTTGTTTTTTCTGTAGCTTACCAATGCCCATGCCAGCTTACAGCCGCCCTCTTTGGTCTCATGAAAATTCAGTCTTTTATATTGGGACCACAATCACAATGGAGAGAGAAAAGGGGGTAAAAAGAAAACCAAAACAAAAAGTGACAATTTTGGAATCTCAACACCAAAAAAATAAGGTAATATTTGGTCCATGTCAATAATGTTTTAAAACAATGTACTTCGATAAAATATATATATATATATACGAAAAATATGTTGGAAATAAAATTAACATTTGGTTTTATTGTGGGAGAACATAAATTTTTATTTAGATATTTTTTTATGTAATTTTTTGTCAGATTAATAGTATCACATCAAAATTTTATGTTATTATATATTATTTTTATAGGGGTATTATAATTAAAAACTAAATACTTATATGACAGACCAGTTAGATGGTATTAATATATTTACATATTTTTGATTGATATGATGATTTCAAATGATTATAATTTTTTAATAAAATCTTAATATATATAAAAAGTTCAAAATTTCAAGAGAAATTTTTTGTCTACTCTTCGCATAATGAAATTCATTCTCAGCATAAAAAATGAAAAAAAAAAAAATAAATCGACTTAAGACTTTCTGTTTTCTTTTTTCTTTTTTTTTTGATAAGTACTTGACTAAAGACTTTGTGCCAAGTCAAAACCAAACATAACACTCTACTAAAACCTCCTTCAGAGGCAGAATTTTTACTGCCCTTGGCTTTATATGGAGTAGCTTAGATGTAGTTAGGCCTTAGGGTTAGGAGGGAATCTCTTGTTTGCTTTTCATCTATGCTTTTTAGGTCAGGACTTTTCCAAAAGTTGAATGCACCAAAATAATACTTTCTCAAAAGCTTTCAAGTCATATACATGTGATACAGATTAAACTACACACCTCAAACAAAACGAGGTGCATGACCATTATTTTTTATAAAACTTTGAATTGGAAACAATTGGAAAGTTCTTAACATGCTCATGGATATTCCACCACATGACCACAGTCCAAATTAAATAAATGTTATGCAAAATGATATCTAATGGTGTTTTTATAACTTTTAAAACCCAAGTTTAAGTGATTAATCTTGACTATATATACATATGTATGTGTATATTTCCTGCAATATTTAGTCAGAATTTTCTCACATGTATCCTCAAAACACATGCTGCTAGGGGTGTAAATAGATATTAAACAAATCAAATACACTGTTTTCATATTATGGATAATATCTGCTTTAAACGGATGCAGATAAATTTTGTATAAACGAATATAAATGTGAATGATAAATGAATTTTTGAATATTCATTTACAGTTCTACATGCCGCCATGACCTAGTCTTTGTATGAAGAGTACTTTTAAAATTGTACAGCTCTTATTTGGATATGACACTAAGTTAATTTGGAAACAATAAATAAACCACCTTCATAATCTTGCATGAAATTCATATGTCGTACTTATTTGTTTGCAGTTTTTCAACTCAATGGATTTGTTTGGTTGCAAATTCACATGACGTCTTTTAATTTTTAAAATAAAAATGAGTAAAACGTCACATTCCCTAATTCTATTATTCAATATACACAAATTTATGCTCAAAATATTCCTTACTATTCCCACATAAAACACATTTCCCAAAGTTTGAATAGAAGGCTAACCTTTCTCATTTATAATTTATTTGTACACTTTTTCAAAGTAATTAATTTGTATTTTGTATTTTTCTCAAATTAATAAATTATAATGAACAAATTGTTTTTATAATTTAAGAAATTATTTATTTTAAATTCATACTTTGGTTTTATAATTTTTTAGATTTGATAATTTACAATTTACAATTTATTTTTAACATTTCAAATTTAATAATTTATGACAAAATTTGTAACACCCCTAAAAATTTAATTGGTGAAAATTTAAATATCATTGTTTTGATTAAAAAAAGTTTTGGAGATAAAATGTAAATAGGAAAAGACTTAATTGTAAGATATTTGAAAGTTCTAGAGGTTAAATTGAAATTATTTTTGATCAACTGGGTCAATATAATGCACTCACTAAATAAAAGGACTTAATTGAAAACTGAAAGAAAATGCTAGGGGTTGATTTATAATTATTGAAAACTACCCTTTAAATATCATTTCCTCCCCCTCCCCCCAACATATGTTTTTCAATTCCTACGTGCACACCCCCTTCCTCCCTCCAGTGACTTCCCTCTAGCAATGGCCAATTCCAAAAAATAAACTGACCAAAAGCTTCCTCACATCATCAAGAGTACAATGATACCACATGTAGTTTATCTTAACTACTAGACCACCAAAAAATTGAAGCTTGAAGTCAGGCTGCGGCAGCAAGTGGGGAACATGGCGGTTCAACAACAGAAGCTTAAGTATGTGAGGTGGGTTTTGTAGAGTTTAGCTCATGGAGCAAGTTGGCAACTTCAATTTTTGGATTTGACTATTGGCAGCGGTGGAATTAACAAAAATTGCGATGGCAAAGATGGTGGAGCAGCACGGTTGAGGCCTCAATTGATGGTCAAATTCAGTAGTGAATTTGAAAATTAATTTGGGCATCCTCGGTATGTGTTGAGATGTGTCGATTGATGGTGGTAGTCAGCAGCTCTGACGGTAGTCGGTAGCCGATGGTCTTGAGATGGAATTTTTATCTCATTGCGGTTATCACGTTTGTGATTATTGAGCTTCGATAATAAGATCTTTGGTAAAAATTGTATCAAATTAGGATTATTACAAAATACCTTGTATTGTTCTTATTACCTTACTAATTCTTGTATAATATTATGATATGGAAAAAACACGATTAGAACCAAGACAAGGGGATGCATAGATACATATATAATGATTGGTTGGACCCAAATCTATAATATATATAATCTTTAATTAATTAAGTTAAATATATGATTAGGATAAAAAATACTTGTTGGCCTTAGTGAGAGAATTTTTGCTTGCCCTCTTTTTTCTCTGTTTTCTTTCCCTTTTCTATAATTTCTTTTTCCTTTCATTTTCTTTCCTTTTTCCTTTCCTTTTTTAGTATTCTTCCCTTTCGCCGAGCCCTTGTTCCAACTTGTTACCTCCCCCGATGGTCATCCCAACCCCTTTTCTTTCATGCTAGAAGGTCTACCGCATCCCTATCAACCCTATTCTCTCCCACATTTTCAAATCCCTAATTCTTTTTCTTCTCCTTACTCACTCCCATCATTTTCTTCTTCTTTCAATGGTGTTCCTACTGTTCCTTCTCCTATTAACCCCTCTAGTCTTTCTAATTTTCCTTCTCTCTCATCTTTCTCTTCACCTCTTTCCTATCCTCCTCAACTTTCTCCACTATTTCCCCACGGCTCCTTTCATGACAAAGTTCAAGCTAGTCATGCTAACCCTTTCTTGCCCACACTCTCTCATCAATCAATTTTCTTTTCCATTTCGAGTCCTAGGGTAGGCTGCAACTCTTCTAAGAATGAGAAAACCTCCATTTCCTTCTCTTTACCAAAAATCACGGAATTCACTCTAGTAGGAATTATTTGGTCTCCCAAAATTTCAATCAATGGTTAAACTTCTAGAACCATTGAAACTCTTTGGAGGATTTGTGGCTGAGTTCCTCAATTAGAAGCACTTCTTTCTTATTCTTGATAATGCTACTAATTATTCAACCATTCACTTCCATCAAGAATGGCTAATCAATTGTCTTTCGATGTGTACTCTCAAATACTCCCTAGATTTCAACCTCAAAATTGCGCCATCAATGGCGTCGGTGTAGGTTCGTGTCTAAAATCTTCTTTCTCATCTTTTCAACCATAAGGATTTTTTGGTTATTGCAGAAGCTATTGGGATTCCTATTAGGGTAGATAAACTTACTATTAACAGAGAAGAATTAGCTTTGTGTGAATATGTGTGAAACTCAATTTGATTAAACCCCTGCTAGAAGAATTTGAATCAATTCAGAACTCCTCAATTAATATTGTGAAATTGATGTACGAAAATGTCTTGAAGTATTGATTGCATTACCACCATCTTGGGCATGATATCAAAGAGTTTTATATCAATGAAAATGTTCAAAAAGTCAAAACCAATGGAGAAAGATAAGAAATCAACTTTTGATTCAAGAGCAGAGAGAACAAGTCCTAGTAGTGTTTCCCAAGTTGATAAAAGGAAGATTCCTTTGCTATCTAAC
Organism: Jacaranda copaia; assembly: GCA_014898725.1. Lineage (NCBI taxonomy): Eukaryota > Viridiplantae > Streptophyta > Magnoliopsida > Lamiales > Bignoniaceae > Jacaranda > Jacaranda copaia. The sequence continues at coordinate 1,067,001 of JACGDI010002136.1, forward strand.
CCAGTCAAGGTAAGAAATTTTTTCTTTACTCTAGAAGAATGTGAAACTGATACTATGTGGGAATCTCTAAATCTGATAATTCTTTTGTGATGAATATGAGTCCTAATATGTTAAGTGAGATTAAGTAAGTTGTTGATAATGCTGATGTGTTGAATGTAAGATTTAAATTGAATAAAGTGAACAATAAAGTTGATCTTGGTGCTAGTATTCATGAGGATATCTATGTTAATAAGTTGTCAGTTTCTTAATTACCTGAAAATGTGATGCTGCATTCTACTGAAAGCTGTGGCACTAGAAAGAAATTAGTTATTTTTAAACCTTTAACTGATTTGTATAATTTGAGCCCAATTTGTATGATCCTTTCTATTTTAATGCTATAATGAATCTTGATGGTAATGTTCTTGGTTCTCAAGTTATTGTGAATGCTAAATCTAGGGCTAAAATTGGAGCACAACATAATATGAAATCTACAAAATCTATGCTAGGGACTTAGGATATTTCTATAGATAGGAAATAGGCTGGTAAAACTATTGCTATCACCTCTTTCATTGAGGAGGATTGCACCTTATCTATGGCTAACATTATCAACATTTGCTTAGCAGTTAGTAATCTATTTTAATAGGCAATTTACAATCTGAGGACTTTGGTTCAGATTTGCTAACTACTAGGAATCCAAAAAGTGATAGAAAAGGTAGCAAGGATTCTCTGGGTTTAATAGAAGGTGTTTATAACATTGTTCATTTGTTCAAAAATAATGATATCAGTGGGCCTATTTGTTCTAATCAGATTTAGGAGTTTCTCTCCTAATTCATCCAACTCCCGGATTCAACATCCATTTATGTCTCCCAAAACCTTTCTTAAGTAGCAATCTAGAAAACCTTCCACATTAGTCCCCAAAAAATCTAAACACAAAACCCTTCACAACCCAACTAAACTACCAGAAGCTCTCTTTTCTTTAGCTTTTGGCCAACCCCCCTACCATCTAAAATAGCCAAAAATAATTTTCTCATGGCCTTGACATTTTTTAGGATGCCCAAAATAAATAGCGTATCACTAAATCCAAGTCTATAGGCAGTTCACCTCTTAGAAACCAAAAGAAAAGGCAAGGTTTTAACAGAAAATCAGATAGAGCTAAACCTCTTCTCTACATCTAAATGATTGCTACTCTTATTTGGAATATAAGAGGTATCGACAAAACATTTTCTCATAGATTAGTTCATGTTGAAGTTAGATAACAGAATATCAAGTTGTTAGTTTTTTTGGAGCCCAAAATCAGTTTGGATGGCCACTTCATGCCCAAAAGACTTGGTTTACATAGAATCATGGCAAAGGTTAGCAATCATATTTGGTACCTGTATGATGACTTGTTGAATGTTGAGGTTTTGAAAGATTCTAGACAACTGCTTAATGTTTGTGTCCTTTGGGAATTGGCCCTCTGATATCTTATACTCTTTTGTTTATGCCAAATGCTCCAATAGGTAGACAATCTCTTTGGGAAGAATTGCATAAAATTTCTGATAATAACCTTCCTTAGTTCGTTAGGGCAACTTTAATATTTGTATGCATGTGGATGAAAGAAAAAGAGGGGGCTCTCCTAAAGAATTAGTCATAGAGGACTTCAAGGACATGGTTATGGATTGTGGACTTGAAGATGAGGGCTTTGAAGTTTCCTAATATACCTAGACTAATAAATTCCATATGGCAAAGAATTGATAGAGTCTTCACTTTTTTCACTTGGTCAAATATATTCAGCTCTACAAAGGTTTAGCACATAGCCAAAGCTTGCTTAGATCATCATGGCTTTCTCATCCATACTTCCAGCACTAATGTTTCTCCTACTTCCAGCTTCCATTTTCAGCACATGTGGTTGAAACATCACAATTTGAGAGGAGTTGTTAAGACTAGTTGGGATATTTCTCTAAGAGAAAAAGGTATGATCAAGAGATCTTTAAAAAGATGGAATAAGGAGTTCTTTGGGAACATTTTTACTAAAGTTAAGGATACCAAAAAAGCATTAACTCGAGCTAAGAGTAGATATGATATTGAACCTGCCTTGGATAACTTACTTCTTTTCAAAAGAAACATTGCTTTACTAGCGACAGCTTTGTCAATAAAGGAAGAATTTTGGTGTCAAACAATGGCTTGTAGATGACTTAACAAAGGGGAGAGAAATACCAACTTTGTCAAGAAATTGGTGAAAAAAACACAAATTGAAGGAAGAATTTTTGAGATTCGGGAGCATGACTAGATCATCACCAACCAGCCATAGATTTTAAATTTAGCTGCCTACTATTTTAAATAGTTTTTGTCAACTCTAAAAAGGGATTTTGAGATTGATTTGACTGATAGCATACAAGATCTTATTTCCCAAAGTGAAATAACTGCTCTTTTGTAGACTTCTACTCTAGATGAAATAAAAAACATGATTTTCAATAATAATATTGAAAGTATTATTAGGCCTGATGGGTATAATTCTCATTTTTTCCAAAGTTTCTAGGATATCATTTATCAAGATGTCTATGATGCCGTTTCTAATTTCTTCAATGGCACCCATATTCCCTATGGATTCATGGCCACTACTATCAAACTTATCCCTAAAGTTGATGCCCTAACCTCTTGGAAACACTTTCACTTTAGTAGTTTTTGTAACACTACAAAAAAATTCTCTCCAAATTGATGAGCACCAAACTCTCCACAATTCTCCTAAAAATCATCTCTCCTAACCAAAGTGGACTTGTTTAGGGCCACCTTATGTGGGACAACATTTTGCTTGCCCAAGAAATAGTCTATACACTAAGTAAAAATAAGGAAAATGTGATTCTAAAACTTGACATGGAAAAAGCTTACAACATGGTTAATTAGGATTTACTTTGTACTATGCTTCATAAATTTAGTTTTCTCGAACAGTGGATTTAACTTGTCAGAAACTTGATCTATAACTGTTGGTTTACTGTTCATGTGAATGGTTCCAATTCTGGCATCTTTAGATCTTCCCAGGAACTGAGATTAGAAGGCCCTCTTTCCCTGAGCCTCTTTATCATTTTTGTAGAGATCTTCTGCAAAGGTCTTAAGCTTCTTTTCCAAAGATATAGGAGCATGTATTTTTAGGTTATGCACAGTTTATGGCTGAGTTATTTAGCATATGCAAATGATGTCATGGTCTTCTTGCATGCTTCCAATCAAAATTTGCAACTCTTCAAACATTTTTGCTCTAAATATAAGGACAATTTGGGTTAGTTGATCATCATCTCCAAAAGTTCTTTTATCACTTACAATTACCCTTAAGAGACTATTTCCTTTATCTCAAAAGTCACCAATTTCTCTCAATCTCACATTCTTTTTCTCCATTTTGCAGCCCCTCTTCACAAAAGCAAGTAAAACTACCACATGTATGATTCCATATTCTTTACAATTTAGAAAAAGCTCTTTGGATAGGAACATTCTAAGCTTTCCACTAGTGGTCAGCTAGCCCTTATTAAGAGTACCCTTTTTTCTATGTCAATCTACATCCTTAAAGAATGTCATTCTCAAGCTTGAAAGGTAACTCAACAAATTCGTTTGCGGTTCTAATGCCACAAAGAAGAAAATTCACTGAAAATCTTGGAACAAAATATGCTTTTCTTTTAATGAAGGGGGCTTCAATGTGAGGAAACTTTCTAATATCGTGATAGATTTTTACCTTTAAAATATGGTGGAGATTTAGATGTCAAAACTCTCTTTGGGTAGAATTTGTTCACGAGTTGTGATGTGGGGGTTGTCATTCCCTTTCTATCAATGTTTCCCCTTAGAATTCATATGTTTGGAATAGGCTTTATGCCATTAGGGAAGAAGCTAAAAAGCATATTTTTTGGACTATTGGTGTAGGAAATGTCATTTTTTAGCATGATTATTGGATTGGAGAAGCTTTTTTAAATTGACTTCTTCACTTCAACCATTTTTGACAACATTTCAGTGAAAAACGTTTCGATTAATGGTGAATGGCATAGGCCAAAGTTGGAAGATGTGCTTCCTTTTGGCATAGTTGAACAAGTTTGCTCTATTCCTATCCTTTAGAATTCTAAAGACCCCATGTTTTGTAAACTATCTACCTTGAGAATTTTCTCTTTGAAAAGTACTTAGCATAGTTGTAAGGTCCCCAATCCTCTCTTTCCTCTTTATGTTTTTATTTGGAACAAAGTCCTCACCCCTACCATTTCTATTTTTGGTTGGCGGCTGCTTAATAGTCTAGTCCCCTTAGATCAAAAATTCTAAGCTAAGTGCATTGTTCTCACTTCTAAGTGCCAACATAGCAATGAGTGTGAGAGTACCTTATATCTTTTCATCACTTGCACACTTGCACAAAATGTTGGGAATTTCTTTGCTAACATTTTTCACTTCACTATGCCACATACTTCTAACATTTCACTATTTTTTCAATCTTGAAAGTTGAGATCTTTATTGGGCTGTAGGTTCATCTTAGATCTATTATCCTCATCCTTGTTTGTTGGCTTTTATGGTGTACAAGAAATGATCGCAAACATAAAGATCCATAGTGTACAGCTAAAAAAGTTATTTGGAGGATCCAATATCACTTAACAAATGCTTTTAGAGTTGGAATTTTCAAACCTAGTGACTGGAGTGGAGATTTATCTTCTACTGCTAGCTTCAACATCATATTTCCATACTAGAAAGCACCATCTGTGAAGATCATCCATTGCACACCTCTTGCCCTAAGTTTTTCAAGTTAAATACAAATGGGGCATCCTAAAACAATCCAAGTTTAATAGGTACTACAAGGATTTTGAGGAGTAGTGAGCATCGAGTCATATTTACAAAATCACTTGGATAGGCTTCAAACATATAGGCTGAACTTGTTGCAGTACTAAGAGGACTTGAACTTTGCATCAAGAAATATATTAGAAAAATAATTGTGGAGATGGATGCCCAAGCCACCATTCAACTCATCAACAACAAGCACCTTCACTACTGAAGTCTTGCCCACATAATTAGGAAAATTAGAGATTTTTCTCAACTTCTTGAAGTCACCTTCAAGCACATCTATAGTGAGGAGAATTCAGCTACTAATTCCTTGCTAAATTAGCTTGTAATAACCCTTTCAGTTTAGATTTGGAAAGTAATCAACTGCTAAGAAAACTTCAAGTGATTTTGGGAAAGGAAGAATTTAACTTACCATATTTTAGGTTTAAGTAAAGTACCCCTTATCTCATTATGATGATCTGCATATAGTTTGTTTTGGCACTCATAATTTGTTAGATTCGATCACTTTTCTTATGCATCATGTGTTAGTTTTGGTTGGTCATCTTCCTTGGCATTAACCTTTGGTTGATCGCCAAAATTTCTATACTCGTTCTATCTGTAGTAACTGCCCAAATAGTAATCTAGAAGATAACTTTGAATATCACTCATTATACTTTGGGATCCGTTGGCTATGTATATATTCCAATTGCTCTTGATTCTCTTTCACACTTGGAATTAGTTCAAAATATTTTCAACTTGGTTAGAATTATAACATTTTTATGGCCTTTTCTCTTCGAGGATTTTTGGATCATTCATTGGCTATTCCTATTGCTTTACCTTAATGCTTATTCTCTATATGTTGCTGCCTCTTTTTGACTACAAAATCATGCTCCAATTTGCTACACCCTAGCTATTGAAAGTTGCATTTTGCTTCTACTGATAGTCCCAATTTTGGAAATCATATCCGTACTGCTACCGCTATAAAGACATGGATCACAGGTGGCTTTGTTTGTGTTTGTAAAGATTTTGTATAGTTTAGTTGCTCAATTTTCAATGTTTAGATGTTCATTTTAATACTTTTGTTAACAAGTAGCTTGTTTTGCTCTAATTTCATTAGGTCCATTTTGCTTTGCAATTTTCTAAAAATGCTGCAATTCTTCCTTTGGTTTAATATACTTCTACTCTTTTTCTAGTCTTAAAAAAAAGTTAAAAAGATTATTAAACCCTAATTTTGTATACAATGATGTTTGGTATTGAATCATTAAAGATTAAATTCTTTTTAATTAAATTTAATCATTGTAATATTATATTTGACTTTGTGTAGCATTGCAAGGACCAAATATTGTAGAAATCTGAATTGATTATTATGTTTTTACTAAATTGCTGAGATAGGACTTCAATTGTTAAATTAGGAACTATTGACTTAGGAAAGATTATTGACTAGAGCAAATATGACTCTCGTAAATGTCGTAGCATTAATAGAATTATTATGTTATCTTATAGTATCTTTGGAATCATACCTTAAAATAATGTATTAATTATAAAATAATTAATATTAAGATATAAATGACTTAATCATTATTTAAAGTTCGGTATAAGCATTTTAATGTTAAGTATGTTTTTTTAGATAGGTGACGAGGAGTTGAGATTGGCAGGACAGTAGAGCAGGGGTAGCCTTTTCTATGGAATCTAAGGTGAGGGTTAGTCTTTCCTTTTCTAGGAAATAAATGGTCCTTAATACTTGTATTATATATGTCTATATGTTGAATTTAACAATACTCGTTCTGGTGCTCAAAATATTTGTTGAAATATTTGTTTCCATCTCGTATACCCTATAACTTTGTCAGCTTTCCAAGTATATATTGTTATTTTGGTCTTGTTGACCAAATCTCATTTTGTATTCCTGTTTATTTTGTCCTATGTACAATTTATATAGCTATGCTAGCTAATGTTCACAGATTGTACAGTTACATTTGGTTTCATAGATATGTTTTGATTAATATTTGAATACGCATTATCTGTTGGCATAATATTAAGTCACCTTGAGGATGCTCTTAGGGGGTCATCGCTCGATGGTATGCCACAGGTCGGGTTAGGCTTGAGACTAGGTTTGACAAGACAACTAGATGGCATGGGCCGACAATAGGTGGTCTCCCAACTAGTACCTATCTAAGATCTTGACTTGCAGGTAATTGAAGGTTAACTATCTGCGGGTGGAGAGATCTAGCATACGGCTAACCATGCCATATATCTACCAAGCTAAGTGCTTGGGTAATAGAGTAATAAGGGAAGTTTGTTATTATTATTGTACTCTATGAGTCATTTGTTACCATTTGTTACCATTTATTATTGATTAATCTTTGTTTTGGGAGCAACAAGGATGGAGTTGCCAACAATTTATTTAATTTGGTATCACATGTGCTTTGTTACATTATTGCTTTATATCATATAGTCTTGCTTGTTATTGAATATGCTTATTAATTGTTGCTCTCATGTCAAGTTTTTCTTTGATTATTATTATATTTTTCCTTCGCTAAGTCCTGAAGACTCACCCCCTTTTTGTTATCTTTTATTCTCTTTTGAAATAGGACTTAATGAAGGTTGAGAGCTTGAGTGCTTGAGGAAAGACATGGTTGTAATGGATTAGGTGTTATACTTGCATGTATAGGTTACATCTAATCGAGACACTAGAACTTAAGAATGTTATGTAATGCTTAAGTGTGAACTTAAGACTTTTGGCATGTACATATGGTATTCTAAGAAATGATTTTTTGGGTGTTGTGTTAAGTGGCCATCTTTCGAAATTGGCTAAATTTTGGTTTTCTTGGTTATCTTTCAAATTATGTTTGAAGTTTGAATTGGTGACACCTTAGCTTAGAAAATACCCCTAGCTAGGGTGCCACAAAATTATTTTTTATAACTTTCTATAATTATTAATTTTTTATTTAATTTATTTTTGTTTTTTCGAATTTATTAATTATTAATTTATTTGTATAATCTTCCAATACTCTGAATTTATATTATAATTATTTGAAATGATTGAATTTATAATAATTTTCATTTTTATAATTAATCAAAATAATTTTATGTTTTTATAATTATCAAAAATATGAAATTATTTATAACACATTTGTAATTAATAAAAAAATTCATTTCACCTACGAAAACTGACTGATGTGACATATAAGGTGGAATTATCACCCCTACTTTATTCCAAAATATTCTCCAACAACCCCAAATAAATAATCATCATATTCTTTCAACCCACTTTCAAAAACACCTTCTTCCAAATTATTTTTTACAATTCAATCAAACACAAAAAATTAAATCCAATATTTTTATTTTCTTCCACAAAAGAAAAAGAAGCATTACACTTAAATTTCAATTTTTTTTGTCAAAATATTATTACAAAATTTTATTCATTTCAAATCATTGCGCCAATTAAAATTATACAATTATATCTTTCATTCATTGTTAAATATAAATTCAAGTTGATTCTGCCATCAAAGCACACTCTTTCAAAATATTATTTTAAAATGTGCGAATTCTGACTTGAATGACGCTATTTTTTCAATCTACTCGTTTATATGTTGAATATGACTCTTTGAAAAAAAGAAAAAAAAGCTTACATGGTTATATATGTATAACTTAGGTTAGGGCACCTCTAATTTTTCTTGCTCCAAAAACATGTGCAACTTATGTACCGCTTTATCGTAATAGTTTATTTCCTTCGCAACGTGCAATAAAATAATCCCACACGCTTTCCCACATTTTCTAATGAGTTTGGACTCATGACCTTGTATGTCCGAATCTTTTAAGTCATTTCAGTTAAGTCTTGTTTCATATTTCAATAATTATTGGAATATCATTGTAAGTCTTGAACTAATTATTAATTAATTTATTTTTAGTATTTAAAATTTCTGTGAACTATATATAATACATAATCAACCAACATTTTTCTCCTTTTTTCCTTTTTTTGGAAGAACCAATACGACGTTGCCTTTGTTCGAAGCGTGGGAGAGTATTTTAGTTACATCTTTTGCTGTATTTAAATACATAAAATTTTTTTCAAAAGGTTAGGATAACAATTGGAAAATATGTAATTGATGTTTCGTCTCAAAACATAAATATTTTAATTTTTTTTAGTGAAACAATCAAATATATATTACCTTATAAAATCAAGTAATATCGTATTAGATATGTCAATGGGTTGGATATTATTCTATCTAAAACCAAAAAAAGTATACCCAAACTCATGAAAAATAATGCCATGGGCCTAACTAGGATCTATATCCATAAATTATTCATATACCCCTACTCAAAAACTATCTATTACTATTGATATGAGATTGCTCAACAAGTATAGCCTAATAAGCTATCGACTTCAGAGAGGGTTTTCAAGCTCACTTAACATCTGAAACCCAATTAAACTTCTAGACCAGCTGGACTAGGTCACTCGATCACAACCGCCAAATCGAGCGAATAGTTTTCAATCCCACCTAACGACCATCTTGTTTAGTCAATCACTATTGACTAGAGTGCTTACTTCAGCACTGAATAATTATATCCTTGCCATATTCAATGCTTTGATAGGCAGCGTGCCTTCATATTAATGGCTCATGCCACCCCAGTACCGTCTCTGCTACCAACTTTGTCACCAACTCTATCAAAAGGCACACTTCTAGAGTACTATTCACCTTGAAAAGTAGGAGATGATGACATTTGGAATAGTACCAGGATTGAAAATGACCAAAAACTCTCAGGTAAGGACAAGAGGTCTCTACACTTGATAGGGGCATTTTAGACATATCGTTTATTTAGAGAAGGCTATAATACCCTATTTCTAGCCACTCTTCAAGTATGTCGTATAAACTACACACTCTTACTCTGCTGCTCAATTATCTCACTCGACCAGCACTAACTAGAGTGATCAAAGTGCCTTAGTTGAAGGCACCTCGGCTAGTTTGACGTTTGCTATTGGTTGCAAAACTCAGCCCAAAGAAGATCTTATTGTTAGATCATTCAACCTCTATAGTCGAATTAGCCCAAAACTACCCAATTCACTAATAACAACTTTCAACATCATCATTTTTGGCACCGTCTATGGGAACCTTGAGATTGCAATTGAGAAAATGATAAACACCAGAAAAGAAAAGCTGCATTCGAGAAGGAGGACAACATCTCCATCTCTTCCCAACCCCAATAGGGTTTGCATGCAACAGGCCCTAGCACCCTACCAGAGAAAGTTGTAACACTGATCATACCCCTGCTAATACATCTTATATGTGAACAAATCTCAGGCCAGATCTCTGCTCAACTTTTTGCAACATTGAATAGGCACACAACCGTGCCAGCCTTAGCTGGTTCTCCCATGATAATTGTGGTTGCCAAAAATTTAAGCGACCACCCGCCATATGAGAAACAAGCCCCAGGCACCTTTAGGGAGAGAGGAGCGACCAGAGCTAAGGGAAGAAATTATTGACTTCATAGACCATTATGTTCGACCTAATCAAGTCCCATAGCACAATAGGGTCGAACATTCCAGATTGGACCTGTGTGAAGAAGTGGATGAATTAGTAGATTATACAACCCAGCCCATTCGAGTCCTACAGTACGATAGGACCGAGAGCATGAGGCCTTATTTTAATCAAAATATTACCCAAGCTAATCGAGATGAGTGGAAAGAAGTTTTCCACCAAGTACAAAAATTGAACAAACACCTTGACGAGATCTTAAGAAAAAACACTAAAAGAGTGCCCAACCCAAAAGGCCCCCAAGATCTCATCGAGAGAGAGGCCTACCATTTATTTAGGAGATTGTCAATGAGCACATTGTCATCGATGCCAAGGTCCTGATCGGATTCCCATGGAAGAAAGCTTAACTGAACCTAATGAGCACTTGATATAATTCGAACATATGCTGCAGCTGCACGGGCATAATGAATATATCTACACAAAGATATTGGTGACCACATTTTAGGGTATAACGCTTGATTGGTTTGTTAAGCTGGAATAATCATCAATATACTCTTACGACTAGCTCTTCAATAAATTTCTTTAATAGTTTGCCAGCTAATGAAAGGCGAAGCTTCCCCATACCCATCCCTACACCGTCAAGCAGAGTAAGGGAAAGTCCCTCTATGACTTTTTTACAAGATTTAACATGGAGGTCCTGAAGATCGATAACCCAAGGATTAAGTTCTTCATCAACGTGCTATTCTTGGGGCTTGGACACAAAGAATGTGCCAATACTTTAGTAAGAGAGCACTTATGATTGATAGAGGAATTGCTTGACCTAGCTGAGAGATACATGACCTAGGGGAAGATAAACATGCTGAAGTTCAAAAATCCTGAGGTCGACAAAAAGAAAAATAAGAAGAGAGATGACCGAAAATAGAGAGAGAGAGGTTGATCTCCAATAAGTACTTCCACAACTATACTTTGTTGAACATCCTAAGAAGAGAGGTCCTATTTACAATCCAGCATAACAATCTTCTCAAGAAATCAAAAAGCTAGCAGAGACTAAAGTAATAAAAAAATTAAAGAAATATTGCCACTTTTATAAATAAATAGGGCATAACACAGATGAATACTTCAATCTTCAAGATGAAATTGAGAAGCTCATCAGATAGGGCCATCTCAAAAAATATGTGGCCAGTGACGCATAGGCTGAATGGGGTAAAATCGACTAGGCTTTTCATAGAGAAAGGTTGGTTAGCCAGAAGAGAGAGGATAAAGGAAAAAAGTCCACCCAGGATGATTGCCCACCTATTCAAGGTGTGATCGACATGATTATGGGAGGTTCTACTAGGGGAGACTCAAAATCAGCAAAGAGGCAAACACATAGGAGGCTTAAGTCAACTAAAGCCTCCTAGTTCAAAATAATGTTCCATTTATCCATAAGTCCAAAGCCTATCTCTTTTACTGATGATGACCAGGCCAACCTCAAAAGGAAGAATATCATTCATAAAACTAATTATCCTATGATAGTTTCTATTGAGATTGCCAACTTTGAAGTAAGAAAGGTTCTGGTCAATAATAGCAGCTTGGCCAACATCATATTCCTCTCGACTCTAAAAAAGATGAATTTAGACCAGCTAAAATTTGTACCCATGCGTACACCTTTAGTTGATTTTGGGGGGTCAAAAATCATTCCAAATGGTTCCATCAACCTTTCTATGTCATTTAGAGAGACGCCCCAAAGATGGATATTGATGATAAACTATTGGCTGTCAATGCCCTATTTTCTAATAATGTCATAATTAGTTGATCAGCTCTCAATGATTTTCATGCCATTATGTCGACCTATCACATGAAGATCAAATTTCCAACCCTGGTCGGCATGGGTGAGCTGCTGTGTAACATCAAGGAAGCCTGGGGATGTTATAATATTTCAATCAAGTCAAGCGAGCAAAAGACTCAACCATAGTTGAAGACCTCAGGGAATGCTCCTATAGTAGAACCTAGGGAGGGCCAAGCCAATAAGAAGATAAAATTGTAGAATACCCGAGTGGAGCCCATTGGGGAATTCAAGACGGTCAAGTTGGAACTTGGAAACCCTAACAAGATTACTAGGATCAAAACAAATATGGGCCCCCACTTGGAGTGTCTCATGGTTAATTTCCAATGGAGAAATATCAACATTTTTGCCTTAAAGGCATCCGACATCCAGGGAATCGACCTTAGTGTGATCGTGCACTATCTCAATGTCGACCCTTTATACAAGCCGATCAAGCAGAAGACGAAAACCTTCAATGCTGAGAGGACTTAGATCATTGAAGAGGAAGTCAAGAAACTCTTAGATGTAGGTTATATTGTATAAATTTAATATTCTTCTTAGCTTTGTAATATTGTACTCATCCCCAAGAATGAGAGACAATGGTGTATATGTAATGATTTCACTGACTTGAATAAAGCTTACCCTAAGGATGTTTATTCCCTGTCTCAAATAGATTTACTAGTAGATTCCATGGCTGGTTGTGAATTGTTAAGTGTGATAGATGTATTTCAAAGATATCATCAGATATTCATCGCCCCTAAAATCAGGGATAAAACCACTTTTGTAGTCCCAAATGGAGTTTATTGCTTTTTGATCATGCCATTTGGACTCAAAAATGCTAGAGCAACCTGCTAGAGGCTGGTGAACTTGATGTTCAAAAATGAGATTGGTAAGTCTACGGAGGTTTATGTTTGATATGATTGTAAAAATAGAGAAGGCCAGTAACCACTTACCCGACCTCAATCACACTTTTACCATACTAAGAGCATTTGGTCTAAAGTTAAATCCAAACAAGTGTATGTTTGGGATTCGAAGAGGCAAATTCTTAGGTTATATGGTTAGTTAATAGGCTGTTAAAATCAATCCATAAAAAATTTAGGCCGTATTGGACATTGCTCTACCTCAAACAGTCAAAGATGTACAGTAGCTGGTCAGGAGAATTATTGCCCTTAGAAGATTCATTACTCGATTGGCCAAAAAGAGGTTACCTATCTTCAAGATTCTTAGGAATGCTATGAAATTAGGTTTCTAGTGGAACAAATAATGTGATCGGGCTCTAGTCAAATTAAAATAGTATCTGTCTTCATCCTCTTGCTTGCGAAACCTAAACTTGGAGAGGAATTTCACATATACTTGACCATCTCAAAAGCGTCAATCAACTTGGTCTTGGTCTCGACCAAAGATAGAAGTTATCGATCAATTTACTATTGCAGTAAGTCGCTCCAAGGATCAAAACATAACAACTTGGAGATCAAGAAGTTTGCCTTAGTGTTAGTCACCGTGGCTCAAAAACTACGCCCATATTTCCAGTCTCATGTCATGATGGCATTGACGAACCAATTGTTGAAGCAAGTGCTCTCGAAGCCAGACACATTTGGGAGGTTAACAAAATGGGCCATTAAGTTGGGAGAATTTAATATCACCTTCCAACCCAGAACAACCATCAAAGTACTGGTCTTGGCTAACTTCATCACCGAGCAGGTCAATCTCTTAAGAAAGAGTAATGAAACTCGTCTTGAGTCTTAAGTCATGGGTTCAAGATAGTCATCCTTCCAAAACTCATATAGCATATAGCTCAAATGATTCACTTCTACCCACCTAAAAACACATTAGAAATGAAGCTCAACCTTGAGACTATTGATAAACAAAGGCAAGAAGCCTATAACACCATGCAGTGTTATAAATCAAAGATAGCAGAGAACTATAACAAAGGGGTCAGGCTGCGCCATTTTAAGGTTGGAGACCTCATTCTCAAAAAGGTAGAAATATCCAAGAATTATCATGTACTCCCATAACACTCTTGGGAGGTTGTCTACACAACTCAACCCAGTATCTTGGATTCTGGTTTTCAAGTGGTTGAGAATTGTTCTGTTTATTACCTCTATCTAGCCATTCGATTGAAGGTTACCCACTGAAGTAAAATATTAGGTGATTTCCAAAGCCTCGCACTAACTTCAAGTATTTTTGCTCTGGAACTGGGTCCCATTGTTTGAAATTAGGATCTTAGGTAGACCGAAATAATGGATGATATTTTTCCAGATGAAACTTATGATGGCTACATCAATTATTTTTGGGACAACTTTGACCTCGACCCATATGGCAAAGTACTCGACTGCCACAATTATAAACGTTCGATGACCTATTGACTTTGGTAATGAGCCCAAAATGTCGATCCCCCATTGGCTAAACGGCCAAGAAATTTGAACATTGACCATGGGCACGGTGGTTTGATGTGGGAGGTTGGAATGAACTTGGCATAATTGACATTTTTGAGCAAAATCAATAATTTCTTTCAGTAAGGTTAGCCAAAAGTATCTATACTTGATGATTTTGTGAGTGAGGAATGTTCCTGCTGGATGATTTTTTCACATGCCTGCATGGATATCTTATAAGACATCACGAGCCTAGTCGGGATCTAAACACCTTAAGGGTAGTTCAGAGATCAACCTCTTATACATCTGGCCATGCTCATCGAGTGCAAACTTGGCAGCTTGTCCTTAAAGGCGACAAGCTTCATTTTTATCTTCGGGGACCATGCCATGATTCAAGACCAAGCAAAATCATGATATGGGATAGCCCAATAGGCCCAAACCAATGAGCCATCAACTCTAAAGAGGTTTTCAAGCCTACTTAACATTCAAAGCCCAACTATGCTTCCAAAGCCAGCTGCACTAGGCTACTCGACCGCAACCTCCGGGTTCAATAAATAGTTCTCGATCCTATCCAACAAAAGGCTTCAAGCCACCTAGTTCATTCAGTCATCTCTCTAGTTGACCAATTTGTTTGGTTGATCAACATTAACCAGAGCGCTCACTCCAGTGTCGAATCATATCTTTACCTCATTCAATGCTCTAACAAGCAGTGTGCCTCTGCATTAATGGCACGTGCCACCCCAGTACCATCTCTGCCAGCAACTCTATCAGGAGGCACACCTCTAGAGTGCAATTCATCCTGAAAAGTAAGAGATAATACCACCTAGAATAGTACTAGAATTGAAAATGACCAACAACTCCCAAGCAAGGACAAGAGCTCTCTATATTTGATAGGGGTATCTTACACATATCATCCATCTAGAGAAGGCTATAAATACCTTATTGCCACCCACCCTCTAGATATGCCATATACACTATACGCTCTTATTCTATTGCTTGATTATCTCACTCAACCAATACTAGCTTGAACATTGGAGTGGCTTAACCAGGGGTATCTCAGCTAGTCTAACATTTGCTATTGATTGCAAATCTTAGCCCAAAGAAGATCTTACTGTTGGATCATTCGACCTCTTTGGTCGAATTAGCACAAACACTATCCAATTCACTAAAAGCAACTTTCAACCTCATCAACTATATATATATTCAAATTTAATCTATTAACATAAAAGTCACCTATACCAAAATTAAATGTACTAATAATAAATTTTAAGTATATAAAAAATGTTTTCTAATTTTATGTTGTGGTATATATTTTTAACTATTTACATATATTTGCTTGAAATATTTTATGAGAAATTACATTATTTGAAACCAAAATTGAAAAAATAAAATTAAAGAGAGGAAAGAAGGAATATGCTTAGAAAAAATAATAGAAGGAAAAAATATAATTAATATGAAGGAGATGAGAGAGCAGAAAATATTAATTTTTATTTTTGGTACTTTAGTATACCCAAAATTAAAGGAAAAATTAATTAAATTAATTGTATACATTAAATTAATTTAGGAAATTAAACTATATTATAACTTTTTTAGCAAAATTTCAAAGAATACAAAATATGCGTGCATTAATTCTGCTACTGTTTAATGGACAAGGGAAATATGGATAATTGTGTGTGTGTGTGTGTGTGTTTTCTGATTAGTATGGATAATTGTAAAACCTTTGTTGTTGTATTTGCAGCTAGGAAAGTGTAGCATGAACCTCACAATTTGGACTTGGTAATTTAGTAATCCATGCCAATTATTTTTTGATTATTTTTATATCAAATTATCAAGATTTTATTTGACTAAATTTATTTTAGAATTATATATTTATAAAATATTTTTTTGAATGTATAAGGTGTTAGATTTAATTTTAAAAAAATAAAATTTTAAATTATTTTGACAAAAATAAAACTCTGTTAAAATTTTAAAAATAAATTAATAACTTATCACTTTAAAAAAAATCGAAGTTCCAACATCTTAATTTAAAAATTCACAATTTTTTATTAAAAAATTATATATCAAATTACATTTTATAAGTTATCAAATGATATTTTGAGAAATATATACATTAGAAACATAAGTTCATGAACTAGACCCAATTGATATTGAGATAGATAGGGTAGGGTAAAGTTAGGATATCACTATTTTGAATATTTTAGGATAAGATAAAATGTGAGTATTTATATTTAAATATTTTAGGGTATGAGCATGTGTAGAGTAATATCATATCCATTTATAAGTCTATATCAAATTACAATCAACTCAAACTCAAAGCCAATATTGAAACATCGGTCTTACCACTTCAGCCATACACCATCGCAAATGGAGGTCCACATATTATATTCTTTAAATGAGGATCATAATAATTATAATCATTATTCAGCACTCCAACTGTGACACATACAAGATAAGATAAGATGAGCAAAACAGACCCTGCTCCAATGGATGTCATGTATAACAAACATAAATATGTCCTGGACTGGATCACAAATGTGAATTATTGGGAAAATTTACTAGCAACAACAAATATAAATGTTACTTATGGTAAGTAGATTTTCCGCTACACAATGATATTGCATTTTCTCACATTCTTCTCCTATGGACTGGAAGAGAATAGTGGACAAGTATCTTTCCCCAAAACTAGGAAACACAGCCTGCAATAGTACTATAAGATCTTAGATTTGTTTCAGAGAAGATATAAGTTATGGGCTCTAGCTAATACATTTCTTGTGGATCCATGAACACATTTTGGGGTTTGGCCGAAAGGCCACTAGCTAGTTGAAGAAATAAACTACTTACAGGATGATGACAAAGACTCAGATTATTACAGTGACATCCGTTATCAAGAATATATGACACCCACAGAGGAAAACTGACATACGGATCAAGGTAGATAAATAGGATTTTGTGCTAAATTTACTTTGAGCTAGTAAATATCTCTTTTAGGCATACCGGCTCACAAAGAGGAATCATACAGTACGCCTGATCCATTCATAAATCAACCTTGAATTTTTCATATTCTGTAAAGGGGAACTTAAAATGCCCAAATATATCCACAAAGTCACATTTAAGTTCAGATGAGCCAAAGTCACATTTTTAGATGCATGAGTCACATTAAATTGCTAAGTGAAGGTTAAATCATTTTCTTCTTGACTAGGAGCCGTCCCTCATTTCAACTTTTTTGAAGACTGCATATGAGGTAAAAAGAAAATAATTTAAAAAAATGTACATATTTAATTACTAAAAATAAAAGCTTAACTCTTACTGTCATGTTGGTTTGTGATGTTTGAGTTGAGGCCAAATTTGATGTCCTCTTTCTAGCCCGTATATTAGTTATAAATCAATGATTAAAATTGATAAATAAATTTATCATAAGCACCTAAATATAAAGTCTAGGAAAGCTTATTGTCAGCTTGTGTTGTGACTAAATAGTGGGCATAGTTGATGTCTATGGTCTTTTACCTAAATGAACAGCTTCAATCTCCATTTTCTTCCTCTCACAACCTTTTTGATATGCACTTCACTTTGAAAAACTATTTTCTCATCTTGATTGGTGCTTTCTTCTACTCTCTTACCCCGTTCCTTGTCCTTATTGACAGGCTTATGACTTTCTATTCTTCTAGCTTTAATTAGCCTTTCTACACACCTGTTAAAGATAGGTGGAAGTAGTGGAATATAACTAGTTTTCTCCCAAAGTTTTGGTTGATTTATAGGTGAAATGGCAAGCTAATATATCATTAAGAAAGTGTGCACTACGTATGCTCTATCCACATAATATTCTGGCTCTTGCCCTTGGTTACACATTGCAATCATGGTATAATTACATGGAATGTCTATCGAGTCCCACCTTTTGCAAGTATAAATGTACTTGCACCATCATAGCAATAGATTTCATAGTGTAAGTCATCCGATTTTATTGGAATACAATCTGATGCCTTGTCTTTCTTCTAAATTATCTTTCTTATTTCAAGTCAAATTCTTTTCCAAATGCCATTTTGTCCTAGCCTATCTCTAATCTCATATAATCTTGTCATAATAAATTCTCTTATCCACTCGAATGTTGTTAGAATTGGTTTCTCCCTTGCTTCAAGAATGCAATTGTTGAAGCACTCACAAATATTATTGATAATGCTGTTCACAATACAAAGTCAAATTATGTTGATACATTATGATTCCAAATCTTTCCACTATAAAATTTGTCGGATTCCCCTCCATTCCCTTTAACGCCATTGTTAAACTTTGTAGCATTAGGAGTTCTTTCAACTTTCTTTGCTAAAAAGTGAAACTCCCTTTACGTCAAATTGTCTAACATGAAGTGATTTACAAGTGACATATTGCCATCCCATAAAATTAAATATCAACTTATAGCACCAACTAAATTTTGGTACCACTTGTTAGGCACACAATGTAAGTAATTTATGCATGAAATTAAACTTATCAGGATTCCAAAAATCATACCAATACATTTAATGACAAAGAATACCTAGTAGATAGAAAAACTAAAATACATATATTTATGTAGTTCAACAAAATTTGCGTTCAACCATGAGAGTTTTCTTGCTTATACTATAAGAGAATTTTACTAGTACAAAATAATCCTTGAATTTTACATACCTAAAACTAAAACAAAAGAAACCCTTGTACAACCACTATCCAAACTACCAAAAAATATTCACATAACTTCTTCATATTACCCTACTCATAATTCATAACAACTATCCAATAAGTATCATATGTTCTACGAGAGTTACCTAAGTAATCAATTATTACCTCTATTATAGAGTTAATTATTTGACTATTCTATATAAAATTAGGCAACCAAATATTCGAAAAAAGAAATCCTAATTCTACAAGATGACAGTATAAAAATTAAATTCTTGAAGACTAAGAGTTCAAGCCAACTTTCGTATCCAAATAATCAAGCCAAGTTCTAAAATTAGGCATTTCGTGATACTCTAAGCGTAAGCGTAAGCATAAAACACCAAAGTGTGCATAAATAAAAGAGCTAATGTAAGCATTAAACACTAAAATATGCCTTAAATAGAATAACCTATAATTTAATGTTTCCTCCGGCATGTTGTTAAATTGGCTTTGGGGATATGTTTATTTCGATTTGGTGCTTTTAAACCTAGACAATTTCTAAATAATCGTATATATATTTTTGAACTAAAACTCGCAGCTTAGGAACCTTTCAACATTTAATACACTAGTTATAGTGACATGCCATTGCGGCGTGTATAAAAATAGATTATTATTGTATTAATTTAATTGTATTACTAAATAACAAAACACTCAATATTATAATTATAAAATAATGAATGGATTGATTTTGTTGGTTTGATATGTATGGTTCATTTGTAAATTGTGTGGGAGAATAAAAAAGTGGAGAAATCAAAGAAAGAATAAATGGTTTCAAGGGTTTAATGAGTATATTAAAGTTTAGTATGGCTATGTGAAAATTGCCATTTGTAAGTATAGAGGGACTCTTCCTTTTATAAAATATAAATTTACATATATATATGTTTTCAACCAAAACACTGCATCACTTAATGTAATAGGCTATTATGCGTCATGGATGGTTATAGAGAAACTACCATGCATAAAGGGTGGTTTTAAATAAATCACCAATGATTTTTGGTGGGCAGTTAACAAGATTCTTGTGGCAGCATATGGAACACATAACCAGATGTAAGCAACCAACACTAAGAAGAATACAAAGAGAAAATGAGAATTTTTAGGAATAAAGAATTACTCAATTAAGTTGTGTATTAAACTCTTACGAACGGAATTTTTTATAAGAAAGTCTTCCTAAATAAGAAAAAGTTTCAACTCAACAAGGAGTATCAATCTAGATATAGATAAGACTTCTTATGTACAAGGAATATTTATCCATCTAAATTTAAATAAGTACTTCTTACATAAGGCAGAATTTATAAATCAATAAGAACTATAATCCCATCTAAATAAAGATGAGATTGAGTTAAATATAGATACCTATTAAGATCATAATCCAAAATTTAACCCAATTCATAACAATTAGAATGTGAGTTTATTTCAGAAGCTAAATATGTTTATGAAATGATATCAAAATGCAGCAAATAGTTTTATCATATCATCAGCTGATTTGTTGTACAATCCAAGGCAAACTATTAATGGGAACAAATATTACTTTAATAAAAATAATTATATGCTTCAACATTACATATTGCACATATCAAATTTATTCTTCAATTTATTGAAAATCCCTAGCATGAATAGGGGTGTAAGATGCCTCGAGCTTATCAAGCTCTAGCTTTATAATAAGCTCAACTCGAGCTTTAATTATGTAATTATTCAACAACTCAAAAGCTTTTATCTATTTTTTTATTTTTATATACTAATTAAAAAATTATTTTATATTAATAATTTATTTTTTTGTAATTTTAAATATTTGGTGTTATTAACTAATAATCATTATATATTAATAATTTAATATTTATTTGACATTAGATTTATTTGCTCAATTGAAGTCGAGCTTGAGCTCATCCAGTTCGACCAATACTGAGTTTGCAAGCTTGAGCTCAAAGATACCTAATTTTAGCTCTTAACCTCAACTTATTTATACTCTTAAACATGATAACTCAACAAAGACAAAGACATGGGTAGACATGAAAGAGGAAATGGGCTTAACTTGAAGGGTTAGCAAGTTCTGTTACTTCGTTTGGTTGAACTTTCATCAATTAAATACTGTGGATAGGACACTCACTCAATTCCAATTCATGGATGGGAAAATTGAACCTAACCAATAATTTAGCAAACCTAACCAACAAGCTTCAATCAATCTAACCCAACAATATCATTAATAAAAATACTTGCATACATACATACCTATGCATACATATACATATATAACAACAAACACAAAAGTAAAATTTGAGCAAATGCCATATTTTGATTTCATTTTGAGAGATAGTCATTAGTTATAATGGATACTTTACAATTATATATTAATTTTATTTTGATGAAATAAATTAACAAATCATAAAGTTTTCGAAAATATTTCTCGCAAGTAATATATAAATGACTAATTTTTCAAACTTTTAGTCAATGGACTCTCTCTCTCTCTCTCTCTCTCTCTCTCTCTCTCTTTGATTTTTCTCTATATAATACACTCATTCACTCAGATCAAGAATAATATTACAACAAAATAATGGAAGAAGCTATAGTAGGATTTATGAGTGGCACCAGCATTCAAGTTCTATTGCAAAATATGTTCCCAATTCCCATGAAAGAGATCAACCTTTTTCTAGATTTCAAGAAAGACTTAAAAAAGCTAGAAAATTCTTTCCAAATGATTCAAGATTTCTTGTCCGATGCTGAGGTGCAACAAATGACAAACAGATCTGTCAAACATTAGATGAAGAGGCTTGAAGCTGTTGCTTTTGAGGTAAATGATGTTTTGGACGAGCTCAACTATCATGCCTTGTGTAGGAAAGTAGAGGCCCAAAATAAAATAAAGAAAAAAGTACAAGAATTCTTCTCACACTCTAATCATATTACATTCCGACAAAAAATTATTCACAAGATGAGAAGTTGAAATCAATTAACGAAGAGATGAGAAACTGTGGCCTTTAAACCATAAGACTTGTCGGTTCATATGCTCCTAACCTGCTTGCAAGCTGGGAAACTGATTCTTATGTGTTGTAATTTAGACTACTTATTGGCCTATGGCCCAAACTGATTAAATTAATTTTGACCCATGGTCCAAATAAATATCCATATTTAATGGGCTTAATGGATATGTTTCAGCAGCTAATTATTGGATAAGCTTCAGTAGTTGATCTTTAGATAAACATCATCAGCTATCTTATGGAAACGCTTCAGCAACTGACCATTAGATAAGCTTAAGTAACTAAACTTTGGATAGGCATCATCAACTACCTTACGGACCTTATGGATAGAGCCAAAAGGTTTCTTCCTCATTAAGAAAAGCCAAAAGGTTTCTTCCACATCAAGAAAGGCCAAAGGGTTTTTTCCTCATTAAGAAAGAAAAGTAGCTTATTTGTGAAGCTTAACCTCACCCTTATAAATAGAGGCCTATGGTTTTAAAGAGGTGCGTATGAGAGAGATACAAAACATAAAAAAGTGAAGAGAAGTTCAAAACTCTCAATATCCTCTACCAACCTCTATAGTACTTTCTTAGGTAATCACTTAGAGACCTAAGGTCTTGTAGTGTGAAAATAATAGATTACTCTGGTCATAATCTATAAAAGCAAGAAAACTTTGCTTAGGTACAAGAAAAGGAGATAAACACGTGGTAAAAGAACTAAATGGCTGGTAGCCGAGCTGAATCCAACCTAGGCCGTCCTTTATTCTGCTGCTGCATAAACAGATATACTTTGACCCATTTGAATTAACTATGTGTTAATTAATGCATTCAGCTTTGAATAGTGGTATCGAAAGAAAGAAAGCTCAGTCTCGTTGATTAATATCTTTTATGTGGACAAAACATGTTTATGGGGAATGTACAATCCCCATGGTTAGATCTAGAATCAATTGATAAGAAAGCTAATTTGAAGCTTTTGTTAGTAAAGTTGAGTTGCTGGTGTTGGTGCAATAATGACGTTAACACTACACCAGTATGGTACTAGCAGAAAAAAGTATCATGATGCTGATTGAATCTTAGAGAATGATTTATTACCTATGTGGTAGCCACACGTATGCTTTTATGGTGGTCCTTTTGTGAAAGCAGACCCACGATACTTGTGTGACATCTATATGGCATGACATGTGATTGAACATGGTTTAAAAACTTCATAAGCATACATTAATAATTGCATAATGTTATTCTAGTGAAATTATTATGCAATTTTATTTCTTAAAAGTTGTCATATGAATGTATTATTATGATGAATATTGATGTTTGGGTACTCGTGGAAAATTTTCCCTTCATTTTCCATCATCTCTTTGTGATTATGAAAGATAATTAGAGTGGTGGTTGGTAATACGGCATTATTGTTTGTTTATTCCACTAGATTAATGCAGTATGAATATGTCTCATATAAATTTCTATTTGTAAAATACGTATTTATTTGAGACCATATGATGTAATTTTGTTTCTACCACCACACGCTAAATTATCTTGGTATGATGTGCCAAACATCTGTGAAGCAATTCTTTTCATATTGTATAGGTGCTTATAAATTTATAGACATGTTGGTTACTTTATTCTGGATTGGTAAATTTCATCATAAGTTTTTGATTCAGTGGGAGATGATTACTAGCTAAGCAAGAAATTTTTGATTTCACTGGATTAAAGATAAATAATGTAAATTTACTTGGATCAAGAATAAAATTGTTCTTTGACTGAGACCTAACATTCTTGTGCATAAATAGTAATGGACTCCCAAGCTGCTTATTATGACCTTCATGGTACTGGTAAATTTGATGGTCAAAATTTTGCTATGTGGCATAGAACGATTCAGTACTTGCTTCATAAAGAAAAAATGCTTAATCACTTAGAAAAAATCATGATCAAACTCGTGATGCCAGAAAGTGAACCACTTGATGAATATCAACATGATTTGGACACGTATAATAGATAGAAGAATCAAGATAAAGGTTCATGCTTTACTATGTTGAGTTGCATACATGATAATCTGATCTATAAGTTTGAGAAGTATCCTACTGCTAAAGAGCTATGGGAAACATTGAAGGTCTCGTACGATAGCACTTCGACTACACGACTAAGGGCTTTGACCCTTAACTTTAATCAATGAGTACTACACCCAAAGCATACGAATGATCCAACATCTTGATGTGATGAAGGATATAATTTGAGAGCTTCAACATACTGGTGTGAAATCACTAATGAACAACAAGTTTTAGTTGTCCTAAGTTCATTACTTGAGTAGACATAGGGACATGTTAAGCTTGTGCTTACACATACTGAGTAGATTACCACATTTGACAATGTCACCAATCAATTTAAGCTTAAAGCAGAACAAAAGGAGTTTGGATGTGCAAAGTAATTGCTATGGTCACACATGTTAGCCAATGTAAACTTTAAAAGGGTAAGCAAAAAAACTAACATGTTAGTGCTAGACCAAGCAATAGCTAAATTCAGAAGATAGGCCTAGAGGATAATAATAATAAAAAGCATTGCCAAACTAAGAGGGGTAGAAAGAAAGATGTCAAGAAGCTTAAATGCTATAATTATGGAAAGCGTGGTCACTTTGCTCATGATTGCACTGAGCCAAAGAAGATATGACATGCTAGATACTTTCTTTATTCCTTAGTTTATTCCCATGTTTTAGTTGCTAATTCTTTCCATGGGTAGTTGTAGATATAGGAGCAACAAAATATATAACATGAGATCGAGCTGGATTTGTAGATTATCATCGAGTATCAAATGGTAGCCATTTGTTATAATTGGAAATAGCACACTTAAGGAAGTTTTGGGAGTTGGAACCTACCAACTTAAGCTCAGCATAGGGCATGAGCTATTCCTCGATGATGTATAATATGCACCTAATATTCGATGTAATCTACTTTCAATATTAGCACTTTTAAGAAGTGGTTTTTCTTTTTTATTGGAGAATACTATAAATTTTTATTGTAGTCATGGGTTGTATGGCATGGGCTTTGTGAATCATGATTTTTTGATGATAGAATTAGCTAATGACAATGTTTCTTATGTTTTTTCTACTATTGATATTACTTTTGAATTAATTAAGTAGCATGTGAGCTTGGGACATAATGGATAAGAAAGAATGACTAGATTAGCTAAAGAAGAGCTTTTGGGCTAACTTGCTAAGGTCAACCTTTCTGTGTGTGAACTATATCTAGTGGGTAAGTCCAGTCGAAAGCTTTTTGGTAAGGCTAAAAGAGCTACTCATCCCTTAAAGATAGTCTATTTAGACATATGTGGACCAATGAATATAAAGGCACGACATGGTGCATTCTACTTTCTCACCTTTATTGATGATTATTCACGCTATGGATCAATATATCTGTTATCTCATCAATCAAAAGTGCTAGATTAGTTCAAGCACCTTGTGATGGAGGTTGAGAACCAAAATGAGAGAAACCTTAAGGCTTTACGTACTGATAAGGGATGAGAATACTTGTCTGATGAGTTTAGATAACTATGTGAGGAAAGCGGAATAATGAGGAAATTATCGATTCCTATCACTCTACAATAAAAGGGGTTTGTAGAAAAGAGGAATCGTACATTATTGGAAATGGCTAGATAGATGCTGATGCAAGAAAATCTTCCAATATCTTTTTAGGGAGATGCAATTTTAACTACTGCCTACATCTTAAATCGTGTGCTTTCTAAGTCAGTTCCTTGGACTCCCTATGAGTTATGGTATAGTAGAAAGCTAGATTTAAAAGGCTTATTCCCTTGGGGGTCATCAAGGATTGATCATAACACTTCTCATAAATATGGAAAGCTAGGTCCTAAAGTTTGCAAGCATATCTTTATAAGGTATTATGAGCATTCAAAGGGCTATGTGATGTACGATGAATAACCTAGTGGAGGAATGATAGAAATTGATTCACATGATGTTAATTTCCTCGAGGAGAATTTTCCTAGCATCGGTGAAGTGAAAGAAAACCTATGGCTATACGAGCTTCAAGATCTCCTAAGGGATATATCCTTAACTAGTAAGGGTAAGGTTTTGCAACCTTATCTAGCAATCCCTGAGTATGATAATAATGTGCCTATAGTCGGTGGGAGTGTTCCACTTAACAAAAGCTCCTGAAATCCACAGATACGTAGAAGCAAGCATGGAAGAGTTCCTCATCAATATTTGAGGGGGAATCTTTTATGTGTGCCTTTATGGATGATGATGAGCCAGTTGCCTATGAGGAAACCTTAGCTTTTCCAAATGCTAATAAATAGATAGCTACTATGAAGGAATAGATGAGCTCAATGGCTAAGAACCATATTTAGGAACTAATCGATCTTTCCCTTAGGCATGAGACTATTAGGAAAAAATAGGTTCTAAAGGTTAAATGCAAGTCAGATAGGTTCATTGACAAGTACAAATCTAGTCTTATGGTGAAAGGCTATGCCTAAAAGAAAGGTATAGATTATGATGAGACATTCTTCCCTGTGGTAATGTTTGCCTCTATTCACTTTATTCTAGCCATATTTGCCCATCTTGATTTGGATTTGTTCCAAATGGATGTAAAGATAGCATTTCTTAATAGAGAACTAGATGAGGAGATCTATATGAATCAACCTAAGGGTTTTTAGGAAATGGAACAAGCGCATAATGTATACCGCCTAAAATGTTTCATTTACAACCTGAAGCAATCATCCTAGCAGTAGTACAATAGATTTCATCAAGCGATTACCTTGACTGGCTTTGTGATGGATGAGGACGATCACTGCGTGTATGTCAATAGAAGTAAGAGGAGTTTTTTGATACTTTCACTATACGTGGATGATATCTTGTTGGTTGGAAATGACATGGAGTTGATTATCACCACTCAGAAGTGGCTATCCCCTACCTTTGAGATAAAGGACATGGGAGAGGTTGAATACATACTTGGTGTAAAGATACACCAAAATCGTTCTAAAAGGCTCTTAAGTTTGTCTTAAGAGATTTACATAAAGAGAATTATAGAATGATTTCATATGCAAAATTCTAATCCTGTAGACATACCCATAAACAAGAGTTGTGTTCTTAGCAAAGAATTTTGCCCAAAAATAGTGGATGAATAGAAATAAATAGCTAATACTCCATATGCAAGCACGATAAGAAGTCTAATGTATGTAATGATGTGTACTTAACCAAACTTGTACTTTGTAATTGGAATGGTGAGTCGATATCAAAGTAATCCTAAACCTAAGCACTGGGATGCTGTCAAAAGGATACTTAGATATCTAAAAGGAACTACTAATCTTACTTTGTGCTACTATGGAGATAGTTTGAAGCTAGTAGGATACAATGATGCTAATAGTTCAGCGAACAGAGATGAATGCAAATCTAATTTAGGATACACATTTTTATTAGGAAGTGCTACCATCACTTGGTGTACTATAAAGCAGCCATGTGTCTCTCTATCCACCATGAAAGTAAAATATGTTGCTTGCACATTAGCAATCCTAGAAGCTATCTAGTTGAGGAGATTTCTCCTAAGCTTGCAGATTACGTTGCATGTTGATAATGTTGTTGTTGTTTACTATAATAACACAGCCGATTTAGCTTATGCTAAAGATCCCAAATACCATAGGAGAACTAAGCATATTGATAATAGATATTACTTCATTCAAGAAAGCGTTACACAAGGTTTGGTTGTTCTTAGGCATATTTCTATTAGCGATATGATTGATGATCTTTTTACTAAACCATTGCCTTGAAATGTGTTTTAGAGGCATATTAGTTGTATTCGATTACGTAGAGTCTAATTTGTACAGCTTATATGAACATTTTGATCGATTAATAAGATTTGAAGTTTTTATTAATTTTATTAGTGTACTATGTCATTTGACAGAAAATGTCATAAGGCTTAGATTAACCCACTCACATGGGCTATCACCCTAGTGTTTCAATAGTGAGTGGGATGAGATTACTCACCTTTATGCATGAGATAGCGTAGGATATTGGAACATATAAAGTCGCTTTAGCTTGTAAGCTAAGATGAGATCATGAACTTATCACCTAAAGTAGGTCTAAACTTTATGTAAGCCTTATGGAAGCCGAACATGCGACTATGTGTTGGTGTGCAGGTTAGATGCTTATGTGGCAAATGTACTCAAGTTTGTATAATGATTTTTTTAGAGCATGACATGCCAACTTAAGTAGGGGCTCCATCATAGCATGTATTCATACTAAATGTGCTTTTGGATGACCACATAAGTAGGGTGACGAATGGATCCCTACTTCATCACTATGTGAGCACTTGTTAATCAATGTACCTTTTGGAACTTTGGACCATATCACGAAGCTTAAGCTTGATGTTGCTACTTTAGCAAGATATCTAAGTGCCAAGTTTACATTCGGTCTATCAAAGCTTATCTAGGAAAGCAGTTAAGCCCAAGCAAATTAGTATGTGAGGCTAGAGAAAGAACCATATTTGTTATGTAATTTGTTCTATGGCTCATAGGTCGACCAGCTGTGTCAAATGTGTTTGGACAAAGTCATGGGCATAGAGATAAATTTGAGAAAGTGAAGCATGCTCTATCTAAAGGACTAGAGATGCTTGCATTGGTTTGGGGTAGTGCAAGATTTTGTTGGAGTTGTAATGTCATGTTAGTTTAATGATTACTTAATATTACACTCCTCATTTTTTCTTTTCAAGCTCGGTCACACACTCTATTTCTAGTATGAAATAAAGTCATCAAATTGAGTATCTCTTATATTAAGGTTTGGGGTAAGTATGTCAAATATGTTTATGTGGGAGATATTGCAATTTGGACTAGGTATTGGCCTATGACCCAAATTAATTTGATCGATTTTGACCCGTGGTTCAAATAAATGTCCATATTTGATGGGTAAATGGATAAGCTTCAGTAGTAGACCATTGAATAAGCCTCAGTGGCTAACCTTTGCATAAACATTATCAGCGGCCTTATGGATAAGCTTTAGCAACTGACCATTGGATATGCTTCAGTAGCTGACCTTTGAACAAGCATCATCAATTGCCTTTGGATAGAGCCAAAGGGTTTCCTCCTCATTAAGAAAAAAAAGTAGCTTCATTGTGAAACTTAACTTCACCCATATAAATAAAGCCCTAAGGTCTTAAAGAGGTATATATGAGAGAGATACAAAATATAAAAAAGTGAAGAGAAGTTCAAAACTCTCAATATCTTCTGTAAATCTCTATAGTACTTTTTTAGGTAATCACTTAGAGACCCAAGGCCTTGGAGTGTGAAAATAATAGATTGCTCTAGTAGTAATCTATAAAAGTGAGGAAACTCTGCTTAGGTACAAGAAAAGGAGATAAACACATGGTAAAAAGAGCTAAAAGGCTGGTAGCCAAGCTGAAACCAACTTAGACTATCCTTTATTCCACGGCTACATAAATAGGTATGTTTTGGCCCATATAAATTAACTATGTGTTAATTAATGCACTTATCTTCCAACATTATGTTGCCAATCCAATTTTTGTTGGAAAAGAAAATAATGTGTCAAGAATAGTGAAGGGGCTAACTAGTGGTCCAACCAAACAAGTATTCTCAGTCCTTTCTATTGTTGGGATGGGTGGACTCGGGAAGACAATGTTAGTGAGGAAAGTATTCCATCATAAAAAGATAAAGACTCTTTTTGAAAAGTAGACTTGGATGTATGTTTCCAGAAATTTTGATGCAATAAAAATTCTTAAATCATTGGCCACATAAATATAGAACTTGGAAGTAAAGAAGCCCTTTTAAGAAAGCTTCAACAAGATTTGGGAGCTAAAAGATGTATATTTGTCCTTGATGATTTTTGGAACGAAGAGAGGGAGAGTTGGGATAATTTTATAAGTTCTTTATGAGGAATTAGTTCTGCCACACTAAATGGCATCATTGTTACCACAATGAGTGAAAAGGTTGCTTCAATTGTGAAAACACTTCCTATTTATGAATTAAAAAGCTTATCAAAAGATGATTCCTGGTCCATGATCAAAGTAAAAACTTTTAGAAGAGAGAAGATTCAATCATAATTTGAGACCATTAGGGGGAAATCTTGTGAAAAGATGTCAACGTTTGCCATTAGCACTTTAGCAGCCAAAGTAGTAGGGGACGTGTTGCATGAAAAATCCAAAGATGAGTAGCTCTTAATTAAAGAGACTTGGCTTTCAAATTTTGGTGAAGACAAAAATTCTGTCTTGAAGATTTTAAAAGTAAGCTTTGATCATTTGTTGTCCCCAGCACTCAAGAAGTATTTTGCTTGTTGTTCGATGTTTCCCAAAGGTGTTCCCTTGGAAAGGGAAAAATTGATTGAGCTCTAGATAGCAGAAGGATTCCTTAAAGCTGATTAGAGTAATGATATGGAGACTGTGGGCAACAAATATTTTAACCTTCATTTGTCGAACTCCTTACTACAAGTAGTGGAGAAACATGACTCTTGTAGTATATTATATTGTAATATACATGACGTTGTACATGACATAGCAAGCTCCATTTTGGGTAACAAAAGCATTTGTGTGAATGATAATAGTTGGAATAACATTTGTCAAGTTCAATACATTCGCCTTAAATCTATCAGAGATGAATTACGTCAGATCTGAAAAAAACAAGCAAGATCTCTGCGTACATTAATTTTCAATGGTAGAGTTTCTTATGACATGTTCTTAGATTTCAGAAGTCTACATGTTTTAGTTCTAATAGATGAAGATGTTAAAAAGTTGCCAAGTTCGATCAAGGAGCTAATACATTTGAGATATCTTGATATCTCATACACAAAAATTAAGAGTTTGCCAGACTTAATTGGTGAACTCTATCACCTGCAAACATTAAGAGTAGAGTGGCGTTTGAAGAAGCTACCAAACACATTAAAGTACTTGATTAGCTTAAGGCATCTTTACATTGGTAACATAAAATTGCCTCCAAATTAGATAGGAAGATTAACTTCTCTCCAAACACTACCATTCTTTAAAGTAGGCCATATGAGGGGCTGCAGAATTGGAGAGCTTGGGAGCTAGAAGAATCTTAAAGGGGAATTAAAGATCTGTAATCTTGAAAAGGTGGATGATAAAGAAGAGGCTAAAATTGCAGGTTTTTTTCAAAAGCCAAACTTATTCAAATTAAGCTTTGCATGGAATGGACCCAGAGAACATGAAATAAATGATGAAAATGTGTTGGAAGGCCTCTAACCTCACCCAAATCTAAAAAGCTTATAGATTGATGGATTTAGAGGCAGACGTTTCCCATTATGGACCTTGAAGATGGAAGTAGGAGATGAACTTGAAGGCTGCTGGGTAGGACTTAATAACTTGACGGAGATAGGTTTAAAATGTTGTGAAGAATGTGAAGAAATCCCAATGTTGGTTTTTAATAATTCCATGTATTGCTTCTTTGTCCTTCCATTCCTCTTTCTCCAAATATTCTAGCAAAGCTTGTTAAAAGAAGATGAGCAATGAATCTTGGCTTTTAATTGTAATAATAATAATATAAAACATAAAATTCTATTATTACAGTAGTAACATACACTTTCCAATGTTTTTCTGTTGGCCAAAAAATTAAGGCAACCAAGCATTGCTCTTAGGAGTAACTTATAATTTGTAGCATGGTTTCTTAGCAGTAGTAGGTTTATAATAGATTTATATATAAATTATTAAATTTTACCCTATGTAGAAAGAATCGATATCAACATCTTCAAAGACAATCTATATTATTTTCCATTTTTTTATTGGTTCAACCAAGTTTTTATAAAATCAAATTCCTCCATTATGTGTGCTAATAAAATAATATTTCATAAAATAATATATCTCAAAGTTAGACCTTCCACATTTGACGATTTATTTGACCATTATCTAATGACATTCTATAAATGAGAAAAGATAGTCACCTATTAATTTGAAAAACCTTTGATTAATTGAGAAGTTATGATGTAAATAAATCTTATCCTATATTGAAGAAATGTTGAACTTGAATTAAGTTAGTTTACAAATCATGTTTTTTTGCGCTCTCTTCTCTCTCCTCGTTGAGGTGCTTTTTTGACAGTAATAAAACTTTCCATTACCATGCCGATCGATGGAACAATACTTGAGAAAGTTGAATTTTTTATTATGAAGATGAACTTGAACATCTTTGTAGTAGCTGCAATGAACTTGACAAAGACACTATTATTCTCTTTCTAGTGCTTGAAAGGCTCCAATTGGTTGATATGCGCGCCAAGCCTGAAAGTGTGGGCAGAAGTTTATTTACCAACTGATGCTGAAACTCAGCGACATGAATTGGTGTTATTTCCTTGCATTGAAAACTTGGAGATTCTAAGCTGCCACCGATTGACGAGTGCTCCAAGTTATTTCCCAAGCCTTCAATGATTGGATTACATCTTGAGGATGGTTAAGTCATCTGCCCTATAAAGAAGCCATGCAGTGCCTCACCAACTTAAAGAAGTTTGACATTTATGATTGTCCACTATTAAAGTTGAGACGCATTGAACAACCAAATGATAATGTTGACTCTGAGTGGCCAAAGATTTCCCGTATCCCCAGAGTCTAGATCAACCACACATGCTCACTAAGTGTAAGTGATGCTAATAAAAATTGCTTATAAAGAAAAGGAGAGTTGTAATACTGGTAATTTGACCAGGGAGGTCGAGTACTCAGGGTTGTGTTTAGCTTTAGGCTTGAGATCTGCAACGATAACACATATTAAACTAGCTGAGGTGCCCCAAGTTAAGACACTCTAACATTCAAGTTAGTTCTGGTCAAGATGGAGAGATCGAACAGAATATAGAGAATATAAAGCTTGTAGTGTATGGGGCATTACCTTGAATGTGGTTTGGCCTGGAGTATTTATAGCTTCCTGTAGGCGTGATTTGACTCAAGTACCCTTATCAGGTGTACTGGCCTTTGTCCTTACTAGGGGGTTGGGGGTCATTCCATGTCTAGATCTTGATACTGTACCAGGTGGCTAAATTTCCTATTTTCCCGGATAAACAATGCCAATGAAAGC
Organism: Jacaranda copaia; assembly: GCA_014898725.1. Taxonomy (NCBI): domain Eukaryota; kingdom Viridiplantae; phylum Streptophyta; class Magnoliopsida; order Lamiales; family Bignoniaceae; genus Jacaranda; species Jacaranda copaia. The sequence goes on from JACGDI010002136.1 coordinate 1,100,031, forward strand.
GCGTCTCTACCAAAATTGTTGGCAAGGTTGTCAGAGTTGGTGGCAGCGGTTGTACCGGCCGTTACGTGCCATTAATGCGAGGGCATGCAGCCTGTCAAACTAATAAGCACAGCAGGGATCCGAGTCAACACCGGAATGGGTCTTGAGGTCAATACATGTCAACCAGACTCGGATATTCGAACTTCTAGAGTCGTCCTGAGGTCAATACGGGTCGACCGCAGACTCTGCCAAGTGAGGTCTATACCAGTCGACCAAAAAGATTTATCATTGGGCCTCCTGAGCTGTCTCATTTGATATTGGGCCTGTTGGACCTACTGGATTATCCCATATTGATAAGTATCATTTCGCTAACAAGATAAAGCTTCATCATACAAAAGCTTATTGGTTTACTATATTCTTTTTTTTTTTGGTTTTTTGTTTTGGGTAGAAACTCAAGGAAGTTAGCACCCCACTCAACTTACATCTTTCCGATGTACGTACGATGCTGCATCACAAGTTCTTTCTTTTTCCTTTTCACCTCCTTTTCGCATTTTATTATTCAAGTTTTTTATTTGTCTTTCTACGTGTACGTACCCAAAAAAAATTTATAGAATCTCAATTGTTATACCTTTCTGTCCATAACAATCATGTTTACCACTTAATTGCCATAGAATATTTTCCATCATCTCAATTAAACGTTTTCATGTGCTATTGCTTGGAAAATCATAAAGTTAATTCCCAAATTATATACTCAACGCAACTTAGTGTATAACTTTATAATTAAAAAATTCACTTCGAAAGCTTTTATATTCTTTAGCTTTACCAATTCAAGATTTATACTTAGATTTACTGTATGTTTTTATTTCTATTTTTTTATGTTTAGTTATAATCAATTTAATGTTTTAGTAAAAAAGATATATATGTTCTGAAATTTTTTGTGTAACCTTTTGAACTTCCATAATAGACACATAATTGGTAAAGTATGACAATTCAAAACCAAACTTGCAAAAACTATAATAAAAAAAATAAAAATAAAAATTAAGACAATTAGTTAGAAATGTAAATATAAAATAGTCAGAAGAAAACTCCAAAAGAAAATTAGTATTGGGAAAATAACTTGATCATATATAGCAAGAATTAAAGAAACTATTGGAACTTGAATTGAAAATTATAATCAAATAAAAATTTAAAACTCAAACTCGAGATGAATTTAATATGGTAAAAGAAAATTTCGAAAGCAACACTAGAAAAGAATTCAGAATAACAAAAAATTGAAAAATCAAATATATAAATTTAAAATAATGAACAGAAAAGTAAAAGTCAAAGACAGGAAAACAAATTTAGTGCAGTGAGAGAAATTTCATAATTGAACCAAGAAAGAAAAATTAAATTTAATGCAAAAAAAAATAAAAAACAAATATAGGAAAATAAAAATTCAAGCACCAATCTAGGAAATAAATCCAAAACATAAAACATAATCCACAACAAAATTTGAAAGAACACTTTAACAAAAAGAGTCATAATCGAACCCAAAAAACCTTTTATAACAAAAATAATTGACATTTTGAATCTTCACCGATTCATTAATTTTATCAATTGAAAATTCACAAGGAGATTTGTTACGTCTTTTCATTATTATTCTTTTTCATTTTTATTATAATCCATTTAATATGTCAATAGTGTGAATTCGTGTCTATATTTTGTACATTCTCATATAAACTGGTCTTGTTACTTAGTTATTTTAGATATTGTTTTTCAATTATTGGTGTGGCTCCTTAAACTTTCGCGAGATATGACTTCTCATAACCAAATCCCAGCTTGTGCTGATGACGAGGACATTATTTGTTGTTTAATTTTATATATATATATATATATATATATAGAGAGAGAGAGAGAGAGAGGAGTGAGGAAATGCTAACAGGGCAAAAATGCGACAAAAGTGAGAGAAAAGGTGAAGCATTGGTTCATTTGGTTCACAGGGTAAAAATGGGACAAAAGTGAGAAAAAGTAAAGCATTGGTTCATTTCGCTCCAATTCTCTTTGAGTATAGTTGAAAACTTAATATTTAAAGATCACAAGTATTTCACATGAAATTTCTTTATTTTTTAATAGTGGGTGAAATTTACAATTGAAAGTTAATATATGGATCAATTTTAGTTATTTTGTGGAACATGGCATTGAAGTCGCCAATGAGTATATAGTTTGAGACTAAGGTTAAAGAATGGATTTTGAGCCTAACTCAACCTCAAAAGCTAGCTCAAGAGGTAAGGATTGCTCATGATCATATATAGAGACCGCAACTTATTTATTTCACCGACGTAGAATATTAACACACCCCACGCACGCCTAGAAGTGAACATTTGGAGCGTGAAATAACATAAAATGAGTGGCTTAACAACATTGGATAGCCTAACATTGGGAATAGGTGGTTCCGATTCCATGTTAGAGAATGGACCTTGGGACCAATTCAATCCTGAAAGTTAGCTCCAGAGGTGAGGGTTGTTCAAGACCATATATAAATATTACAACTTATTTATTTCACCGATATTGGATACTAACAACTAACTTTGCAGTTTTCCCAAGAATTGGTGAATAATGATCCCTCCCAGTTTCTCCTAATTTTTCATTTCGGAGCTTAATATTTTAGTATTTTAATGGGAAGAAAGCAAATTCTTAAGAAAGAGTTTAGGAAAGCAATTTTTGGCTTCTGCTCTTAGCTTGTGGATGGAAATGAGGTAGGGTGGATCAGCCCACTTTATCTCATGGGCCAATCAGATGAGTGTTTAATTAACTGGACTGGCAAAAATAAACATATAGCAAGTAACTTTAAGATTTTAAGGGAAGTTCATTTGTTGAGTTTGTGTTAGTTTTATAAATTTCAAAGCCGAAATTACGTATGGTGTAGATATAGAGTTCAAGTTGACAGAAACTAATTAATAGGATAATATTAGACTGACACTCAAATATTTGATGGGACTTGAATTTATGAACTTATTATCTTCATAAAGTATTGAGTTTTATGTATCAAGACTCGTTATGCTTGATTTTGCTTGTCTTTCTAATCAACGTAGTTGTCTGAGGCAAAGTTTTGAAGCCGTACATGTTGTTGTGATAATCATTTTGATCTCAGATGGAACACTGATCCTGTATGACTAGAGACATTGATCCTGCGGCATTTTCTACACCATATTGATTGCTCTGGCAATAATCGTCATCACCACCATCATGTTGATCTATGTTTCCATCTGCAGTGCAGAAATGTCGCGGGATGCATTTTCTATCAATGATATCAGCTCAGGATTGGTGAATAAAATGAATATATTTTGACCTTTTCGCACGTGCATCTACTACATATAAGAACTAACAATTTTTTCCCTTTAATTTATAGTTGGTAGTTAGTGAAGGCTTTCAAGTAACTTGGTTTTGCCTTCAAGTTCATATCTTAATTTTCATAGGTCTCGTTGTATCTTCCTTATATCTTTGATCTTGTATTTCTTCATCGAGTGGGTTAATTGAGAGCTAACAAATGCATTACAAACGGTGAAATTGGAAGGAAATTTTGGTGCTTGATATGCTTGAGTCTGGGAAGACAGCGGTGTCATGCCCCAAAATCAAACCATATATTCTAGTATCAAGACGTGAAACTCAATCCCAAATAAATAATCATATCCAAAATTATAAAATTAGACAAAAAAACTCAAAGTGTAATACTTAACCACAACTAAACAAAATAAATCCATACTAAATAAAAATAAAACTAATAAGCTTATGAGAAATAAATTAGACCATTGTTAAAAAAAAAAAATCAAAACTGAGACTCCAATCTTAATTCTCATTATATGTAGGATCTACATCCTCACTAGGGCTAGAATCTAGGTCTGTCAAAAGAAAATTAAAAAAAAAAACGGAGTGTGACTAAAAAATTCAGTGAATGCCAAGTGTGTGCAATGTAAGTTCATGAATTCAACATGATTATTTTAGTGAAATAATAAAGCACATATTTTCTTTCATCTAGAAATAAAATAAGAAATTTTTTTTTTGTGTGTGCAGTGAAATACATATATAGTGTAGTGTAAATTTTAAAGAAGTTTCATAGAAAGCATTACTACATATAACCTTTTGAGTTTTGAAAGGTAATATTGTATATTATATAAGATTAGGCACTCACTATATTTATCAAGAGAATTCAAAGTTGGCTTTATCGTAACAACTCTTGGTACACCTGCCGAAACAATTATGTAATGCCCCACAGTTTTATTTCATATTTAATCGATTACTTTCCCTTATTTTATTTTATTATTATTTAAAACTAAAAACTATAATGCCCTAGAATTTGATATCATATGTAATTGATTACTCTATTGTATTTATGTTATTGTATTTAATATATCAACTAAAGATGTAGTAAGGTATAAAATACCATTCTTTTAGGAATATATTTATATATTAAAAAAATTAATTAGAAAATAAAACTTTAAATTCCCTCCAAGTAATATAATGATAACTATGATATTCAATCTTAATTTTATATCAAAAATAAATCTTTAACCTAGCTTTAATTATAGTAAATTTTCTTCTTTGATTTGATTATAATATTACTAGGAGTAAAAGTTATTAATTATAAAAATTGTTAAATTTTATGAAATTAGAATTAATAGTAAGCAACTATCCTAATCCTAGAGGCAATATAATTAGAGTCCGCCTTAGATTAAATAACCTCTCCCATATATATATATATATATATATATTTCCTACAATCTAAAATCCTAGCCACACAATCAAATTCAAAAAAGAAAAAAAAGGGGGAAATGGCAGAAGACGAAGAAAGACGAGAGCGAAGAAATAGAGCATGGTGGCTGTGGTGCCAAGGAAAGGAAAGAAAGAAAGGAAAGATAGACAAGGCAGATATAAAATTTTGGGCAAGGATGCCTAAATGTTTGGTCTGCATCTTCTAAGAATACTTCATGCTTTTATTAAGAAGTTACCGGACTTCCACAATATTTATACCTAGCATGGCATGTGGCCCCTTACCGTACCATCATCGGCAGATTCAGGCTTAATTTCTTATACTTATTTTATTTTATTTCCTTTTAATTATATATAGATATTTTAATTAAGTTTGATTTTTAGCATCTAATAAGAGTGGGTCATTGAATTTTTATATGAATAAAATTATTTAGGGGGCTGATTATAGGAGGAATTTTATAATTATACATTAACTGTTACATTCTTTTATAGATTAATTACTCTTGAGAGCTAAATTAATATTATTACTATTAATCAATAATTTAAACTATAATAAAAGATGTGTTTTCTTTGCCATAGGCTTTTGATGATATATGTATGACCACATATGTATATAAATAGGCGGAACCTGTGGTTGCTTAGTGTGCATGTGATTATCTATATATAAGATACACAACTATTTGGTTTGCGTGCGTGTGTGTGTGTGTGTGTGTGTATAGAACTGATAGATTGGTGTTATTAGAAATCAAATCTTGTCTTTTGCATGGTGGGGATTATAGTGTGGAAATATATGGAGCGATAGGCATGCTGTCAATGGAAATTGTTAACCTCGGAGATGAGAAAACAAATGGGACCATGTGTTAGTATGCCAAATTTTGGAATCACGAGAGGATAACATGGGCAGTATTTTTTGTTTTCCATAAGGACATTTACATTAGTAGCCACACCATTTCCGTGTAATTGCGTTGGTTAATTGTAATCCTTAAATAAAAAACCAATTAGGAAGATTAAATTGATTAAGGTTTTTAAATTCCATCCTTGGATAAAAATAATGGAGGCTTCATATCAATTAGGGAGAAAAAAAAATTTAAGTTGTATTTTGCTGGTTAATCTTGATAGGACATTATATTAATCTCTTGGAAGGATACTGATATGGGATAGCCCAACAGGCCCAATA
>JACGDI010002150.1:2470-46051 GCA_014898725.1 Jacaranda copaia
AATTCTAAATTCTTTCTCCACTTATTCGCATAATTTTTTTGCTGATCCTAAGCTACTTTCATTCTTTGTTTGATTGTCTACACCTTCTCAATGGCCTCCTAAATTAATTATGGTCTTAAAGTTACCAGGGATTTATCAATGTTGCTTCTGTGCTCTTCTAGGTCCCAATGCAATGGGGATCAACATTTTTTGCCATACAATGCTTCATATGGGGCTATCTGGATGGTAGATTGATAGTTGTTATTGTAAGCAAATTCTATAAAAGGGAGATGTCGATTCCAATTCCTGTGAAGTCCAGAATACGGGCCCGTAGTATATCCATTAATATCTAAATGACCCTTTTTGATTAACCATCAGATTGAGGATAAGTTGTAGAACTGAATCGCAACCTCATTCCTAAATGTTTTTGCAAACTTCTCCAAAGTCTCGAGGTGAACTTTAGATCTCAGTACGACGCAATACTGGTTAGGAGGCCATGTAATTTGACTACTTCCCTGATGTATGACTCCGCCAATTTCTCAACCCTATAATAGGTTCCAACTGGTAAAAAATATGCAGACTTGGTTAATCGGTCTACTATTACCTAGATGCTGTCATGCCCCATGTAGGCCACTAGTAGACCTATCACAAAATCTATAGTTACTTGTTCCCATTTCCAGTTAGGGATTGAGAATAGTTGTAGCAACCCTAACGGTCGCTGATGCTCTGCTTTAACTAGTTGGCAGGTTAACATTTTTGCACAGATTCTGCAACATCTTTTCATTTCGTTCCACCAAAACTACTTTTTCAAATCTTAATACATCTTCGTGCCTTCTAGATGTATTGCATATTTTGCCTTGTGTGCTTTTTCCAATAGTTTTCCCTTAATCTCTTTAGGCACACATATTCTTTTATGGAATAAAAGAGTACCTTGATTGTCCATACTGAATTCGGACTCTTTAGAACTCCCAATTGTTTCCTTTTGTTTTGATATCCAACTATCCCTAGTCTGAGCTTGTTGGATTTCATTATACAATTCTAGCTGCACGTTATTCCTGCAATCCAAACTTATAGTTCCAGTCTTATTACATTACATGTTCTTGAACTTATTAATGCTTTTGCTCCCATTATGTGGGTCATCCTAGCCTTTTGACTCATAGCATTTGCCACTACATTTTGCCTTTCCTGGGTGATAAGTGATAGAAAAATCATAATCTTTAAGGAATTCAATCCACCTTTATTGTCTCGTGTTTAGATCTGTCTGTGAATGCAAATACTTGAGACTTTTATGATCTGTGTATACTTCGAATGTTCCCCCCATAGAGATAATGTCTCCACTTTGTCAATGCAAAGATTATAGCAGTTAGCCCTAGTTCATGAGTTGGATTATTCTTCTCATGTGATTTCAATTGAATCTTATGATGCTTTTCTTAGCATATCTTCTTATTCATTCCCCCCCCACCCACTTTAACGCGCACAAGCACAATATTTGCCATTCATATATACATATATATACACACACACACTAGTCTTTGGAGCACAGTGCATTGCCCAACGGATTTATTATGTTCGTTTGCTTGGTTACATGATCTCTTTGACAATTAAAAAATTACCGGTATAGTAAAAAAATAGAAAAAAGTCAATGATCTAGTGCATAAAATATTATCACACACACACACATATATATATATATATATATATCTCATTTTCATACAAATAGTACTCTTCACCGGTAAGCAAGTCTTCGATGTGCCTAGCTTCACATACAAAAAAGAATGGACTAAATAACTATTAGAATTTAGAACCCATGGAGACTGCACTTTGAATCTTTATTTCATTCCATGTTTTATCTTCTATTCCAATTTGATAAATTTATGTCAAGCGTATTTAATTTTTAATTAATTATTTTTATATAAAAATATTTAATACACATGACTTATTTATGAGCTGAAATAAGAAATGAAATAGAGGATTTTGATAAAGAAAACTAAATCATAAAATTGTGAGTTAATTATTTTCAGGCATAACGTTGCATTTAAATTGGCTACAGTAGCCTTGTATATCTAGTATTCAACACACATGACATATATTTAAGAGATGAAACAAGAAAAGAGATAGAGAATTCTGACTGTGAAAACTAAGTCAAAAATTGTGAGTTAATTATTTTCAGGCATAATGTTGTGTTTCATTTGGCTGCAATAGCCAATGCCACCGACGTCATATTGCAAATTAATTAATATATAGCATTATAGTTCATTTAAAAGAAGTATTTAATATATGTATAATTTTCTCCATATAAGAGCGAAGTACATATATATTATTTCCTGTGCCAATATTGTGATACGTGATACTATATACCCTTTTCTCTACATTAAACACGGAATGCTACCATCATAAATATAACAATATAGTATGAACTCAACAACAATAATTCCAGCAACAGTAAAACTTTGAGCCATAAACCAGTTTGTAGTGATGAAAAGTTTGAGAATGATGCAGCCACGGAGAATTTTGAGACAAGAAAGCATTTGAGTAAACCATGTTTAGTAGAGACAGGAGGGCCTATAGTCCGGAAGAATACAAGAAGATCAAGATGGAATGCTTCCAAAATAAATTGCTAGAAATATTAGATGAATTTGCTAACGTAGATTCTATTATTCAACAAAAGAATGAAGCAAGGAAGAGAAGAAGAGGCTCCATCTTATTGCATTAGATTTTATTTCATTTCCTCTCAAACCATGGTAACGATATCTCTAAGTAAATGTCAACTTTAGGAGATGACCAAAAGGGACAAATACCAGATTAGCAAGTCAGATAGAACATTATTATTCAATATTATCCTATCCTTTGTTTCTAATTGTAGTGATTTCAAAAACAAAAAAATCCATCTTTTCAAGAAATTGAGTTCAGAAAATACCTTCAAAATGTATGCACTGTACAATCTACATCACAAGTTGTAGCCAACACTTCAACATAAGAAAGGGGAAATGTGAAGAGAGATATGTTCCAATTAATTTTGTTCATTATCTGCTTCTTTTGAGTGATTTCCCTTGGTATATCGATCTTATTATTCCTACCAAAGTATTCCTTTAGTTCAAAAAGGTTTTTCCTCCAATTGTAAGAACATACTAATTAGTTTCAAAATATGTCTTGAGTCAATTAAGCTATTGGGCTTTAATTTATTTTTATTTCGGTGATTCACTTCTACATAGCATGACTATTAAGCCAGTTTTGGGTTTTATGAATTGCCTAATGACACAGATGTTGATCTTCTTACGCTTAGAACTTCTTTTATGAAGTTCTCCCCAGCAAGCAATTCTTGAACAATTGTATCAGGCTCTACTTCTTGAGACACAAAGTAGCATCTTCAATGGATTCATCTTTTTCCAACCTCGATTTAAATTTATCAAAATAATAAGTTCCCTTCAAATGAAATATTATCTGGGATAATTGAAATGCATCTGCACATCAAACTTCAAAATTAGAAATATGGAAACAACATCCCTTTTCCTTTTCTCAATAATGATAACAAGAACTTCAATTTCTTCTGCGTCAAAAACAGAGGACGGCCCACAGCCACCCTTATATCTGTGAGGATTACATCTGTATAAACATAGATAGTTGGATTGAATCCCCAAGAAAGTGTGACAATTTATATACATCTAAATATTTGTGAACTACTATATTGTGAAGTTAGAATCTGCTGAAGTTTCCTGCATCCATGAAGGGGAGCAGCAAATTAAAATAGAGCATGTTAGATGATATAGTTAAAAAACTTTTGCATTTTTTTTAGGGGTATCAAAAGCTCCTCAGACCTCCCAATGCTATCTTATCTGATTACCACAAAATCTAAGCACAAGTTAAAAAGTTAACCAAAGGCTAAATGGCTAATTGCAAGTCATATATATAATGAGACTTAAATGATTGTGGCAAATATGATAAAATATCATAGAAAACATGGATAATATACCAGTTGTTGCTTTGCATGCAGCTCCTAAATAAATAGTGCAATGCAATCCCAATTCTCGTAATCTTTTTTAAGTTTCAGCAAAGAACAAAATCTCAATTTCAAATCAGTAGACCTAAAAAAAAGACTCAAAATCTGAGTTACATAATATTTTTACAACAAAATCCACAATCTCCAAATCACTGAAATCTCTTACTAAGATTCCCAAGAGTAGCACTAGAAACAGGAACTCAAATAATCAAGAAAAAAAGATAAATAAAAGCCTCAAAATTCATACCAAACAATTACAAGAATTACAGTAATTCCAATACATAACATCAAACTCCTATGAAAAAAGGGAAGAGCCCTCCCTCGCCCAAAACAATAAAAGGGAAAAGGAAATTAAGATTAAGAATATGCTTAAGTATACCCATCAACAATCTTACTTCTGCGAATATGATGCCACCAGGAAGGCAGAAAACTTTACACATCAAAACCAGAATAGTTAGTCCTCACATCTTTTGAAAGAGGAATAAATTGTCTTTGCATTACAACCAATAAAAGAGAACATTGAGCCATAAGCTCATTAAAATCAACAGGTAGCTCCCAACAAATTCAACAATCAATTTGAAGTAAGTGATTGTGAGTATATGCTCCACACTGTATCGGAACAAATAAGAAAATATGAAATTCAAAAATTAATAATTGATATCTCCGACGACTCACCCAATATTTTTATTATCTAACTCCTTTTTTGAGAGAGTAATTACGACCATTGATACTTGCTTTGTGGTTTCCAGGCTGTAACAAATATCAAACAATGTCACAAAGGTCAGTCGAATTTGGACCAAACAATCTAAGTGCAGAAAATCATCCTAAACTCCTTTTACAGTCAATCCAAACTGCCCTTACGTTTGAAGGCCTTCCTCCAGGGCTTCCCACATGCTGGTTATATCAGTGGATTGAATTGCTGTAATTTGGTGAAGACCCACAATTCTCCTCTGAATTAAAAGAGTATACAGCATCTTCAGATCCCCATTAGAAGTTAAGAGATCAACATTAAGGGAAAAATATAAAAGTAAAACCTTGATTAACTCCACAATTGTTACGGTTTTGTTGATGGCTATGCCCATTGCCTTGAATACTATATTTCATCTGAACCCTTTACCTAAAATCATCATATTAAATATTAGAAGTTATTTTCTAACTTAAACCAGAATATGACAATATACTAGCTAAAATTATTCAAATTTATGAGAGATTTAAATACCAGAATACTAATAACATGCAAATCACAATAAATTTAAACAGTCCAGAAACATTTAATCATAGAGCAAACATAATAACACCACATCCATTTTTTTGAATATCTCATCCAAATTTCTTATTGTTCTGAGAAGCTCAAACATTTATCATGTTTTCACAACCCAAAAACAAAACAATTTATGAACTTTCCGGAGGATTTCTCATTCTTCCCTTTGGATTAGGAAGGAAATTTGGAGCGAAACAAGTTCCTAAAACATACAGTTGACCAGCAAAATCTATTGGGGAGATGAGGTCTAGTACTTGCATAAAGTCATATAGTCAGCATTAACCTGATATTATATAACCAGTTGCACTCACCAAGAATACTAGGGATAAATGAATCCTCAAATCCGAAACAGTGCCTGCTTCATCTTACAACGCAATCAGCATTTTTACCTTTGAGAGAAATGCTAGAAATGTAGAATCGTTTGGAATGAACGAAGCCAAAAAGGAGGGAGGGAAGAACACCTTAACGAAACAAATATCAAAGCCAACTATAACCCCAACAATCCTCCTGCTAAACATGAACCAATTCATCATATAAATTTCTATCGGCCCCGGTTAAGACCAAACAATCGATTGTTAGATTCAAATACTATAGAAATCACACGCTAAAACACATGTGATAAGTGAAACTTAGCTTTAAAAAAAGCGGCAAGTCCAGAGCTAGACTTAATTCAGACCCAAAAAATCAGTTTGAAAAGTGAACTGATCCCTGATGAATACTGGGTCAAGTCACACAGAGGCTGTAGGATCTTAGTTTTGGGTATTTTTTAGATTTCAATTCGGATAGGCGTAAGCCAGGTAAAAGCTCATCCAAATTGCTATGATAAATAAACAAGACAAGCTCAATTTTATCTAAGGCTCACAATTCCAAGGTTGAGCATCCTAAAGCTCTTCTTGCACAAAGAAAACCAAAAGCTTCCAACTCTATTTTTAAGTCATATAAACAACTGAGAATATGCTTGTTTATTTTTCAATGACAATGATTTAATAATTGTCCTTTTTTCCTTTATTTAAACTATAAACTGTGACTCCACTTTTCTCCAAGCTTCACAACAAATTAATTATGTAGTTCTCAATGCCACTTTTGCCACATTACAAATTACACATGATAGTAAGAGTTCAACAAGATATCAACACTCACAAAAACAATAAAAAATATATATAAAAAGATTATGATCACAATAACATAACTATCAACGGCCACTGTCAAGCTTAGACCGTTGATAAGTTAACAAACCTTAGACTTCAACAAACCATTATTCAAAATAAATTATCACCAATGGTCATAAGTTTTAAATCAATAAACACCAAAAATATTGCTAAATTCGAACAGACCCAAGATCTAAAAAGCGTCTATGTCCAAATTTCTAGGCTTCTCAATCTATAGTTCTCGTCTTGTTTATCTTATATTATTCAATCCCATCATGGCAACTTTTAATTTAATGGTACAAAAGAAGAAAGTTGAATACAATTTTCATCATAATTGAGAAGATGAAGGGAAGAGAAATTATTCATGTTCCTGACACACAAAGTTGTAGAAAATTAACTACTTCTCAGTCAAATCAAAGCCATCACCTCAACAAATTTCTTCAATTTCTTCTTCCTTTATTTCACATTTGTCCTCTTGCTCCTCCCCCTCCCCCTCTTTTCCTTCAGCTGAACAGGAGGAAGTTGATTCCTAATACCACAGTAGTGCTAATTTGAATTAGTGATCATATTTGGAAATATAATTATCTGTTCTAAAGACTTAAGAGAAATTAATTAAGGTAATTAAGAGTTTTAAATATTTGTAGACTTACTTGGGGATTGGAGATTTGTAGATGCTCATTAGCTTTGAAGAGCAACTGCTTTATAGCATCAGACCAGTTTCTCATGTCTTTGTGGTAATATATATGATCAATTGCAATCAAACTCAATTTTGGTGCACTTAGGGATCCTATGGTGAAATTTTTCATCAGAGGGCACTCGACAATGTACACTTTTTCCAAGCAAGGCAACTTAAGATCACAACTCCATTTGCAAAAACTCCTTAACTTGGGTAGATATTCAAGTTCAAGGCATTCCAACATAGGAAATGGAGACTTTTTACATAATTTTTCCTCATCCCCAATCACTTTTTCAATCTCATTGCACCTTTTAATTGTCAACACTTTGAGATTGATAAGATTTTCAATGCAAAAACTCCCTAATTTGGGTAGTTCTGAGAGTGCCAGCTTTTCCAACCTTTGAAATGGAGGCTTTTCACACAATATTTCCTCATCCGCAATCACTTTTTCCATCTTCGGGCAATTATTAATTTCTAGGACTTTTAGATTGACAAGATCTCTAGCTATTGAAGATGAAAATAAACTCTTAATGCTGCCACAATCTGTTATCTCTAACGTTTGAAGTCCACTAAAGAAGTCAAGTGGAATTTGGTGACACCATATATTGCCAATGTCAGTATTATCAAATCTAATTTTTAGATACTTCAAGCTCCCAAATGCGACCTGCATGCAAATAATTTATGTAGTCAATACAAGTTGAATACATAATAAGACTAAAAAATATTTTGAAAACTAAATTTCATATTAATTGTCAAATTGATAAGTGAATTTTTCATTACTGTACCCAACTAATCTTCAAGTTTTGCTATTAATATCATTATTTATTGAAAAGGTTGTGCATCATTTAGAATATTGATATGTTAGTTTTACAAGTATTCTAATTAATACGCAAGCTTTCTGATAAATATTACGTTGATACATCTTACATGGGTTCAATCCAATTTTTCATATACGACGTTTTAGATTAATAAATTTCACCCTTGAGCATTAATTTAGTTTTACAAATCAAAATTATGATATGAAATTTATATTTAATTCTAAAAAAAATTAAGATATAAAAAAGAAAGAGGGTAAAAGAGACAAATAAACATGCAAATCATTCTCTATGCCCTTTTTTAAATCTTAACCTTTGGGTCTCAAAATTGAGGGTAAAAAAAAGACAAATAAACATGTAAATCATTTTATATGCCCTTTTTTAAATCTTAATCTTTGGGTCTCAAATTTAAAATCTCGGCCAAGAGGTTTTTGGTTCAATTATATAAATTTTATACATAAATTGTGAGATTGGTGAATTTGATCGAACGAGCATCAAATGTGTCTGTATTAATCTCCATTTTATGTTATTAAATAACATGTTCTTTTTTTGAAATATTAAAAGATATTTTTTGTTATTTAATTACATGAGGTAAAACAAGTACCATTAAAAAGTAAAAATATTTAATGATTGAGATTTTTTTTTTTGTACACCAAGCATATAGTGATAGATTTTGTTTATATTAAAAGACATCTCAATAGTAAGAGGAAGAAAAAATTATAAATTATTTTAAAATCCTATTGTCAATACGTGCTTTTGCATTCATTTAGATTCCCTGTTATCTATTCAAGTTCTTACTTCTATGCTATTTATCCATGAAGTTATCAAAATATTAACTATTTGTTAGTCTGGAAAATATGTTTTTTAATCTTTTGAAAGAATTAATGAGAAATGAATCAGGAAGGAAAAAAATATAATTTTTAATTAAAAATTTATAAAACATTAGAGTTATTTTATAAAATTATTTTGGCATGTTCATTTCTTAGTTTCAATATTTATTGTATTTGAACAAACTTTTCATGAGCACTCATGATTTAAACATGAAATAAATAAATAAATAAAAAGCATGCAATTTTCTTCAATGAAAAAATGCAATTGGTAGAAAATATGATGAAAAATGCACCAAAAAAATAGTAGATAGAAATGAAATTTAGAAAAAGGCGACATTATATATGTTTATATTTTCTTATTCCTTTTAATATTCAGAACTGAAAATCATAATTTTTTTTCAAAAAAAAAATTATAGTCAACATTTGGATAAATCAAAATTAGTTATATCATAAATCAAGTTTTGAATTTTTATTTTTATTTTTAAATTGCATAATCCAAATAAGAACGATTTGAGAAAAAAATAGTGACATCTAACCTTACAACATTATATTTTTCTTGTTTTGTGTGGACTATTTTAAATTTATTTTATTTTATTTTTTTGGTTATGGAAAACCTTAATTAAGTATCTTTGTGTTTCTACATTGTGTGGTTATAGATGTAATGATTTTTGGATGAGCATGAATTTTAATCATCTTGGCATACAACATAATTTCGTGAAAATTTTTTCATTATTTATAATGAATAAATCTCACTTTTACATGAAATTAGGTAAATATATATATATATATATATATATTTAATTATAAATAGTTTAATCTGTGCATAGCATAGGACACATGCTAAATTTAATATTTTATAATAAAGCAAAATTTTAAAATACACCTTGATAGTGAGTGACAATTTTACAAATCAAAATTTATGATATGAAATTTATATTTAATTTCTAAAAAAATGAGATCTAAAAAAGAAAAAGAGTAAAAGTGAAGATTAAAAAAGCACGCAAATCATTTTCTCTACCCTTCTAAATTTCAAATCTAAACTCCTGAATTTCAAATCTAAAATCTCCTCTCACAAATTTTTATTTTGAAAATTATTATAATCCTTATCCAAGTGAAATTTGATTTATAATATTATTATTGAAATAAGAATTTGTGGGAAAATTCAACCAAGAACAATTTAAGTGGAGAATATCGAAACTCGTAAACAAAGTAGCTGACATCCTTAAATTAAAGCCACCGATTTTAATACTTAAATGATTATTTCTTGTTACTCTATTTTATTGTTCATATTATCATAAGAATTAGATTTATTTAGTCAAATAAATATATCCTAAAAAATAAATGTACACTTGAAATTAAGTTAGAGTTTGAAAGAATATATCCATGGTCATAAAAATTTTTAGATGGAGAATTGGATAAAGTCCATCCAATATGCACTAGCATTAACTAATAGACTCGACCACCATACATTGTCGTTTCTTTTGGTTAATTTGGTGTATACTACGGTAATGTTTAGTATTTGGTAATAGTATTGTTGGGCATTGTTTTTAATTTAATACTTAATAATTTTTAGGGTACACTTATTAATTAAATTGCAAAAGTTTACCATGTGATGGAGAATTTGATACATTTATAATTAATACAGAAAAAAACTTAATTCCCAAATTAATTTTCCACTAAGAAATAGCAAAAATTACCAAGATAGAATATATGAACAAAATAATCTTAATATTACCAGCACCGTGAATGAAACATGCAATTATTTTAAAATTTATAATTTGCATTGAACAAAATTGATGGAAAAATCTTTAATATGTGAAAAGGAATATAAATTAATGGAGAAGAATATTAACAAAAAATACGGGGGTGGGGAATGAAAATAGTAATAATATTTATATAATATGAGATTGAAAATTAGATGCAGTTGACGTACCTTTTGATTGCAGAACAAATGAAGCGAGTCGTCATCATGGTCGCATGTCAAATTTTGATCATTATTTCCAATAAAAGAAACAAGACTGGTGAGCTTTGTGCAACCCTCAATTTCCATTTCTTCTAACACAGGGAATCTAAAGCTTTTAATTTCTTTGCAAAAACTTGTGAGGCCGTGCAAATTAAGTAGTACCACTTTCTTCAATTTTGAGAATGTGATAATTTGACCATGATTTTGATCTCCTTCATCCTTTTTGTTTTCTTTAATTGAGAAGATTTCTTCCATCATCTCACAATCCTCAATTCTAAGCTCTTCAAGTTGAAAGAAAGCATCCTCAGCAATCACTAACGACAAGAGATATCGTAGCTTACCACATTTCCGAATACGTATGGAAGAGAGATTGGTTATAAGTGAAACAAAATTTTGATTTGGACTACTCTTCCACAAATGCTTCAGTGCTGGCAACTTTTTAAGTGTTAACTTCTTTAGGTTCTTGAAAGAATTGGGTGATCCCTCTAAAATTGAGCCATCACATATTTCTTCCAAGTTCAGAAGATCCGCCAACTTTAGAAACTCCAACTTAGGGAAAAACACACTATGGGAAACCTGTAAATGATTATTTATTTCACACTTAGTGGTATGAAAATAAGATGGATGCCTCCATAATGTAGCTGAAGATAGAAATGATAAATACTCCAAATAAAACCATTTAATTAGTGTTGGCAAGCATAGCCAAAACCATGACCGAAGCCTATCTCATTTTTTCTTTCTCAACCAGAAATTGATGGGTGAATCTCTTCCATATTACAACAAATACTTACAACTAAAAGAGAAAAAGAATGCATAAAAGTTGGGAAGGGATAACATTCACGGGGATAATGCATGCATGAGCTTGAAAAGATTGCCATAGGTACATACCTTTTGATTGCTGAACAGATGGCATTTAGAGTCCCCATCATCGTGGCCGTCAGTAGAACAAGAAGAAGAAACAAGACTTGTGAGCTTTGGACATTTGCTGATTACCATATTAGCTAACACAGAGAACTCAATGCTCTCAATTCCTTTGCAAAAAGTTGTGAGGCTTTGCAAATTTCTTAGAAACAGTTCTTCCAATTTTGGGAATGTGATAATTTGACCATGAGTTTGATCTCCTTCATCCTTGTTGTTTTCTTCAATTGAGAGGATTTCTTCCATCATCTCACAATCCTCAATTCTAAGCTCTTCAAGTTGTAAGAAAGCATCCTTAGCAATCATTGATGACAAGAGATATCGCAGCTTACCACATTTCCAAATACGTATGGAAGAGAGATTGGTTATAAGTGAAACAAAATTTTGATTTGGACTATTCTTCCACAAATGCTTTAGTGCTGGCAACTTTTTAAGTGTTAGCTCTTTTAGATTCTTGAAAGAATTGGGTGATTCCTCTAAAATTGAGCCATCACATATTTCTTCCAAGTTCAGAAGATCCACCAACTTCAGAAACTCCAACTTAGGGAAAAACACACTATGGGAAACCTGTAAATGATTATTTATTTCACATTTAATGATATGAAAATAAGATGGATGCCTCCATAATGTAGCTGAAGATAGAAATGATAAATACTCCAAATTAAACCATTTAATTAGTGTTGGCAAGCATAGCCATAGCCATGACTGAAGCCTATCTCATTTTTTTTCCTCAACCAAAAATTGATGGGTGAATCTCTTCCATATTGCAACAAATGCTTACAACTAAAAGAGAAAAAGAATGCATAAACGTTGGGAAGGGATAACATTCACGGGGATAATGCATGCATGAGCTTGAAAAGATTGCTATCGGTACATACCTTTTGATTGCTGAACAAATGGCATTTAGCGTCCCCATCATCGTGGCCGTCAGTAGAACAAGAAGAAGAAACAAGACTTGTGAGCTTTGTGCAACCTTCAATTTCCATTGTAGCTAACACAGAGAACTCAATGCTCTCAATTCCTTTGCAAAAAGTTGTGAGGCTTTGCAAATTTCTTAGAAACAGTTCTTTCAATTTTGGGAATGTGATAATTTGATGGTGAGATTGATCTAGTCGTCCATCGTTTTTGTTTTCTTCATTTGAAAAGATTTCTTCCATCATCCCGCAATTGCAAATTATAAGTTCTCTAAGTTGTGAAACAGCATTCTTTGCAATTGTCAATGAGAAGAGATTACGTAGCTTACCACAATCCTCAATGTATATGAAAGAGAGGTTGCTAAGTGAGACATGTTGATTTGGACTCTTCCACAAATGCTTTAGTGCTGGCAGGTGTTGAAGTAGCAAGTTTTCGAGATTCTTGAAAGAATTGGATCCCTCTAAAATTGAACCGTCACATATCTTTTCTAAATTGTTAAGACGGTTCAGCGACATAAACTCCAAAGCAGTGAAAACATTAGCACTTGTTCTCCAATCAATTGATGTTATATCCACTAATTTCTTCACCATTGAACATGATCTAAATTCCAATGACTTGAGGTATTTCTGAGCTTGTAATAGATCCAAATTGTTTGAACCATCTCCTTCTAAACAGACGCCTTCAGTAACACTTAGGAATTCACGAATCCAACTTCCAAAAGTGATCTCTCTTGGTAATTGCAGAGCCACGCATTTCTCACAAGTTGTTCTTATTGGATTACTAATTCTTATGCAGTATTTTACTATACTTGACATTGAGGGAAGGCAAATCTCTTCAGCTGCTAAAGTGTAATCTTCTATTTCAATCTCCAAGCAGGTTAGATTCAATAATGTCTCAAGCTCTTTGAGGGAGACGTTCCTTCTCTCTTTCCCATTTGCCTTTGTTGATTCCCAGCTCTTAAAACTATCAATCATCTTCAACTCCTCCAATCTAACTAGATTTGATATGATGCCTGGAGCTACTGTTTGGAGATCTTTGTAATGTGAAAACTCTAACAACTTAAGGCGATTTAGTCTCCCTATCTCAACTGGCAACTCCTGAATCCCATTGCAAGAACGACAACATAAAATTTCAAGACTCAATAATTCACCAACAACTGAGATAGTGTCCAAGGTGCAGCAATCTAAATGCAATGTTCGGAGATTTTTCAACAATAGTATTGTTTCTGGTAGTGATTTGAATGAAGCATTTTCGAAAAATAACACATTTATCTCTTTCATTCTTTCAAACGAACAAAATTCTTCTTTGATTTCAAATGTTTCCCACACTACGCAATTCACCATTAAGAGGTGAAGATTCGGAAAATTCGAGCTTATGAGATTAAGAAGCTTATTTTTTTCATTTTGAAACATCGAGATCCATTGGCAATTATGAGTGGCATCCATTAGCCCTTCCTCTGAAGCAACGAAAATGGCTACATCACGGACAACATCATGCATTTTCACATGATGTTCATCGAGACCACCCAATAGCAAAGAACGACTTTTTAGCGTCTCAACTGATGTGGACACTCTTCCACTTGCTTGTCTCAACGTAATTCCTCCTAACATGCCTAAGCCCACGCTGTACATTGTCAAGTAGTCGAGATTAATATCAGAATCTTCAGGAAATAGGCAACATAGCAAGAAGAGAGATTTGGCAAGTTGGTTTTCCAATAAATCATAACTCAGCTTCAAGGGATTATATATGTCTCGGATAACATCTGGCATATCCATTGCATTGAGATTTTCTAATTGATCCAGTGCATTTTTCCAAACAGATTCCCTTTTCTTATCTTTCAGCGCAAAGCCGACAGTTACGAGGGCGATTGGCAAACCTTTGCACTCTTTTGCAACTTGGTTTGCTATAGAAAGCATATTAACTGATGAGCCATCCAACCAATTCCCCACTTTCTCTCTAAAGAGCCACCATGCTTCTGGGTCAGATAAGATTTCCACTCCACAAACCTTTTGAACATCCATTTGATTTAAAACGTCCCTATTTCGAGATGTGAAAAGAATAGTGCACCCTTGGAAATCACCTTGACAGGGTATTCCTATATGCTCCAAATTGAGCTTTTTCCAAACATCATCCAAAACTATCAACACTCTTTTTCTCATTACTTGGGCGTGTAATTTGTTTGCTCTGACTGATAAAGTTTCTTCTTTCAACCCTAAACCCAAGGATTCAACAATTTCTTGCTGAATTTTCGACATGTTAACTTCTTGACTGACAACCACCATCACAACTTCATCAAACAGATTTTCTTCCCTCGCTCTATTCAATATTCGTTTTGCCATAGTTGTCTTCCCAACACCGCCCATTCCACATATCCCCATCCTATTGAACTTTTTATTTTTCAAAGCTTCCATAATGTCCTCCTCAATATGTTTTCTGGATTGAAACTCATGTGTATTACCTAATGGAATAGGTAACATTGCTGGTGGAGGTGCAGGCAATGATAGAGGATCAATCTTGCTGTGACCTCGGTGCTCCTTCATATCTTTCGCCATCTTTTTAGCTCTTCTACTTAGTGAAAATCGTGATTTGATAGTCAAACAACCACTTTGTACATTTGGAATTTGGGTTTCAATTCCAATCATCTTGCGTTGGATCTCATTTTCACTTGTTAACCAATTTGTAACTTCATCCAGAATCACTTCTCCGTTTCTCTCGGCCACCACAATTTCTCTCTGCAGATTATTTCTTGCAGCACTCAGGTGTTGGGCTTCATCCCTTAGGCTCTGAATGTTGTTATCGAAGCAGCAGAGATAATTGATCTGACGCTTGATTGGTGCAACAATGCATTTTCCAAGTTTAATAGCTGGCTCAATAAGAATTGCCACTATTTCCAGAATTTCTGCCATTACCTGCACACTTCTTTGGATATTACATGTATACTGTTAATTTTGTTTTATATAAGTAATGATAGGAGATTTAAACGCTCTGAAGAGCCAAAAAGAAAAGTAGTAATCAGGGGATACTACCCAACGCGAAATAACTTGTAATGAATTCAAATAGAGAAAAAGAAAAGATATATCTGACTGGCTAGCCATAAACAAAAGAAGAACAAGAATGAATTTCATAGACATGAAAGCAAGAAAAGATCTACTAATTTCACATACAGAAAATTGTTAAGTTGCTAGCTAATGCCTCTGTTTATGCAGATGATCATGAGAGGTGTGAATGTAATATTTAACAGAAAACTATATACATATATGTATTTATCTAGCGGAGAAATTATGGGAAATGCTAATAATTAAAGCTGATATTTCTAAAGTGAAAAACAGGTTAATTTAGTGGAGAATTGACACGGGAGATGGAGAGAATTTTAGTTGGAGTTATCTTTTGAAAGATATTCCACATATGTAAAATATTTCCTTCTTGTCAAAATAGATAATAAGTTTTATCTTTTAGAATTTTTTCTTTCTAAATAAACATTATATTTTAAATTCTTATTATCTTTTAGGAGTTAAATATTATTTTACATTATCTTTTAGAAAGGTAGGTGTTATTTTTCATTATCTTTTAGGGAGTCAGAAGTTTTAGTGTTAAGTATGAATTAGTCATATTCCTATCATTTATAGAATTAGGATCCTTTGAGAGGCTTATAAATAGGCTTGCATATGTAGTTTGTCCGATACATTTTGAGCAATAGTATTCTTTTTGCTTTTTTCTCTACGAGAAAGTTGTTTTACTTTGTCTTAAGGCTTGTCATGTGCCCTTTCTCTTTCCTTCCAAATTTTACCCGCTGCATCAAGAATAGATGGCTTTACTTACCAGCTATATTTGCTCAAATGCTAAGAATTAATACTAAGTTCCAACTTCAATATAGATTGGTTTCAGTTTCAACTTTTAAGTGATTTGAGGATTGCTTAAGATGGACATTTTATGAGGTTTCTTCCGCAGTTTAACTTCCTTGATTCTTAAACTACTGCTTGCCTCAATAATTCATAAAGGGAGAAAGCCCCTCACTGCTTTTATAGCCATTATTTGAAAATAGCAAAATGTATAGTCAAGTTGCCATATGCTCTAAGGTCTCCTCCACTTATTTTACTTTAAGAGTTGGACTAGAAAAAGATGTATGAGAATTTTGATAAAATAAGAGACCTATTTGAGGACTTAATTTTTGGCTAAATAATTTAGAATGTTATACTTAATGAAAGTTATAAATTCTTCTATCATTTTGAACCTCTCATTTAGGAGGTGTTTATAGTATGTTTATTCACCAAAACTCATTAAGATTTGAATGAGAAAATTGAATCTAAAGTTGATCGGTTATAAGAGGTTGACAAGAATTAAGGGGCATGGTAAAAGAGGCCATTCCATATTGGAAGAGGAAGCTAAAAGAAGCTAGTATACAACTTGGGTCTTAACTAAGCGGTTAGATCCCTTGGGGGATATCCAAGTCTTTGGAGGGGAGAGGATTTACATAGGAATTGGTTTGGTTTCATGAACCACACACGTGCGTGCTGCTCATATGGCTCGGGGCAAGGGCGCTGGTGCGGTCCCAATCATGACTTATAACTTTTTGGACCCAATTTAATGAAAATAATTATTTTTTAATTAAACTTTACTATATGTAGCCCTCCTACTAGTCATATCTCTTCAGATTTTATTTGACATGAATCATGTCTTTTAATTCAAATTTTGTCTTTTCGTTTGTGGCTGGAACCTTGCATAAAGTCATGACACAACCTATAAATAGGAATACCTAGAACCAACCTAAACCACTAAATATAAACTTAAGATTGTTAGAAATATCCTACTGCATATGCTTGTGCAATGTGACAGCAAAGAATCATAATAATACATAATACTAAATGAATTAATACTTGAATAGTATAAAATAATAAAGAAGTATATAGAAAGCCTACTTGTTTCAGTGTTCAATACAGAAAACAAAATTTGTAAGCCGAGGCTTGTAGCTCCAACATCTCCTTAAGGTTATATTGCCCCCCATACAGTGTTAGAAGGCTCTTGGCAATTAACCTCCCAGGATACAATAGCTTTTTTTGATCTAAGGTAGCACTCCAATAGAATGGACTGGCGAACTTCTACTAACTTGGACTCTTCTTAATGGACAATATATAAGTGTTTAGTGTAGTGAGATAGAATGCTATGTATGCTTTGAATTTTATATCCCGTTTGTTTGTTAAGTTTCTGTCCAAAAAAGAATATATGTTAAAGAATATTAGATTCTAGTGAATAGAATTCTACTTTAGGAAACTTTTAACCTGCTATTTAATTTATGATCTAAGTTATTGTCTAGTTGTTACTTGTATTGCAATTCCAATTTTGTTAAAATCTGCTTCATCGGTATTTGAACAAAAAAACTCTGTACTATAATACTTTTCTGTATTTTATTTATTCGTGCAAATATTTATAATAAACAAAATTTATTTGCTTTCTTTTTGACAATAAAATATGCATAAGAAGTTTGGTGTTTTAAGTTACTATTGTTTGTAGAAATTATAATAAAGGTTTGGTTCTTGGTTGTTGTGATTTATTTGAGATATTTATTTTAGAATAAGATATTACAAACAATGAGATGCCCACTGTCAATATTGAGTCCAACACTAGTGATGTTGATAATGGGGGATGTTCTGTTTGGTCACTCCTGCTCTAGTTGCTCTTGTCATCGTTGAATAGGTGGAAAAGCTTGAAAAATTCATTCGGTGCAACTACAAGAGGTGGCAGCAAAAGATGCTATTTTATCTTACCACCCTTAATCAGGCAATATTCTTATGTGAAGAATGCCCTCCACTTGGTGACAATCTGAATATAGAATCAGTGGTTGCAATGGTTGCACGGAATCACTTGAATTTCGTATGCAAAAATTACATCTTGAATGGGTTGGATAATGTGCTATACAACGTGTGCAATCCTATTGCTATGGGGAAGGAATTGGGGGAGTCACTTGAGAAAAAATACAAGATAGAAAATACCAACACAAAGAAGTTTTTAGTTGGTAAGTTTTTTAAATTTGTTATGGTTGATTCAAAGTCTATCATGTCTTAGGTGAAGGAGTATCAAATGATACTCCATGAGTTAGCAGTTGAGTGAATCACGTTGGGAGAACTAGTTTAAGTGGCAGCCTAGTGGAAAAATTACCTCTGGGTTGGAAGGACTTTAAGAACTACATTAAACATAAGTGCAAGGAGAAGAATCTTGAAGACCTTCTTCTTAGGTTGAGAATTGAGAAAGATAATAAACTCTCTAAGAAGATAGTGGCAGGAACAATCTTGAAGTAAAAGTAAATATGTTTGAGCAAGGGCTAGCAAACAAAAAGCGAAAGAAGGACACTCCTAAAGGTGAGAAAAATAAGAAGTTTGAGGGATCTTGCTATGTCTATAGCAAGTTGGGTCATCGAGCTAAGGATTTTTGCCATCGGTGAAAAGGTCTTCAAGGAAGAGAAAGATAGCCCATGCTAATGTCATGGAGGTGGACAAACTTTCTAATGGTGTTGGTGACCTCAACTTGTTGGCCATGGTTACTGAGGTTAATCTGGCTGAAAGTCCAAGGTAGTAGTGGGTGGACACTAGGGCCACACACCATGTTTGCGCTGACAAGAACATGTTTACAACATACGAGAAGACTAAGGACAAAAACTTATTTATGGGATTCCTTAAGCTGCAATGTGCATGTAGTTAGCAAGGTGATTTTGAAGTTGAGGTCTAGAAAAAAGTTGACTTTCAACAATGTGCTTCATGTGCTAGAAATTCCAAGAACTTAGTGTTTGGGCCCATGTTAAGTAGGAATGGATTTAAGATGATTTTTGAGTTCGGTAAATTTGTACTAACTAAGAATGGTGTATTTGTCAATAAAGGATATTTGTGTGATGGTATTTTTAAGTTGAATGTAATGACCATCATACCAAAGGTTGTTGCATCTAAATTACTAATAATAAAATAAGTTCTTCCTACTTGCTTGAGTCTTCTAATTTATGGCATCATATATTAGGTCATGTGAATTACAAGTTAATTTCTAAACTTATAAATCTAGGCCTTTTACTAAAAATAAATCTTGAACCAACTCTAAAATGTAAAGTGTGCATTGAAGCAAAAGTGATTAATTTTCTTTTTAAAACAATTGTAAGAAGCGTTGAACCTCTAAGTTTAATTCACACCGACATTTGTGGTTTAGAAATGGTGCAATCTAGAGGAAGAGACAAATGTTTTATAACTTTTATTGATGATTGCACTAGATATTGCAAAGTTTATTTACTTTCAAGTAAAGATAAGGCCTTGGAAGTATTTAAACAATATGAAAATGAAGTTTAGAATCAACTTGGAAAGAAAATAAAAACTCTTCGAAATGTAGAGATGGTGAATATGTACACCCATTTGAAGAGTTTTGTGCATAACATGGAATCATCCATGAAGTGGCAACTCTATACGCACCTTAATCAAATGGAAATAATTAGCACAAAAACTGCACTTTAAAAGAAATGATGAGTGCTTTGCATATCAATGTTAGAGCACCTCAAAATATATGGAGTGAGGTAGTATTAAATGCAAATTACCTACTTAATAAGCTACCTCACAAGAAACTAGAAAAAAAGTCATATGAAGCATGGAGAGGTCATCTACCTTCCTAGCAATACCTTTGAGTGTGGGGTTGTCTACCTAATGTAGGAGTTTCACCACCTAAAATGGTCAAGTTAGGACCAAAACTAGTTGATGGAATATTTATTGGGTATGCACAACATAGTGCAGCTTATAAGTTCATTGTATTCAAATTTAAGATAGATGATAATCATGTCAACACAATTATTGTGTCAAGGAATGCTAGTTTCTTTGAAGACATGCTTCCATAACAAAAATGAAAAAAGACTTAAATGTAGAAAGAGGGATAAAATATCTAAAACACCTAGACCTAATTTCTTGACCTATATGCCAGAAGGTGAGCCACAAACCTTCACTGAGGCTATGACAACGCCAGAAGCTCCATTATAGAGAAAGGCAGCAAATAGAAAAATTGAGTCCATCATGCAAAACCACACATAGGAATTGGCGAATCTTCCTATTGGAAATAAATCCTTAGGGTGCAAATGGATTTTCAAGAGGAAAATGAAAGCTAATGGAACAATAGATAAGTATAAGGTGAGATTATAGTCAAAGGATCTAGATAAAAAGAAGGTCTTGATTACTTTGACACTTAATCACTAGTGACAAAAATAACATCCATTAGGTTATTAATTGGGTTTGCAGCTATCAATAACCACGAGATTTGTCAAATGGATATCAAAATAGCTTTCCTAACTAGTGACCTAGATAAGGAGATTTATATGGAACAACCTAAAGGGTTTGTGGTTCGAGGGCAAGGGAAAAAAATGTGTAAGCTGATTCAGTCGTTATATGGCTTAAAGCAAGCACCTAAGAAATGACATGCAAAATTTGATCTAGTCATGCTTGTGAATGGCTTTAGGATCAATGAGTGCAATAAGTGTGTATACATCAAGAGCACCACTACCAAGTACGGCATCGAATTTCTATATGTAGACAACATGCTAATTATGGAAAGCGATAGTGATGTAATTATCTTGACATGCGTAGGGGAGCAGCGGATATAATCCTCAGAATAAAATTTATAAAAACATCCAATGGGTTAGCGTTGACACAATCTCACTATATAGAGAAAGTGCTATAAAAGTTCTTGAGATAAGAACATGGACTTGTAAAGACTCCCATGAATATAAATCAATGGCTAACAAAAAATAAAGGTGAGGTAAAGGCTCAACTAAAGTATGCGCACATAATTAGGAGCCTCATGTACATCATGAATTGCACGAGACCTAATATAGCATATGCTGTTGGTAAGCTAAGTAAATTTACTATCAACCAGGGTTAAGAGCATTGGATCGCACTAATTAGTGCCTTAAGGTACTTTAAACATACCTTAAGTTATAGGTTGCATTATACTAGATATCTCGCTATAATAGAAGGATACAATGATGCTAATTGGATATTAGACTCTAGTGATACTAAGTCCACAAGTGGATATGTATTCCCTTTAGGAAGAGAGGCCATCTCACGGAAATCCTCAAAACAACCATCATAGTTAGGTCAAGTATGGAATTAACATTGGACAAAGTAGGTGAGGAAGTAGAATGGTTACACTATTTCTTGGAAGATATCCTAAATTGGCCCAAACATATGCTTGCAATTTGCATTCATTACGATAGTCAATTGACAATTGGTAGGATACAAAAAAGTACGTACAATGGTAAGTCTAAACATATACATCATAGACATAATACCGTTAGACAACTGCTCTCTGATGGAGTTCTCTTTATTAATTATTTGAGATAAAAAGAGAACATTGTCAATTTACTAATCTAAGGCTTAAATAGAGAGTAAGTTAAAAAATTATAGAGGGGAATAGGACTTAAGCCTATTAAACAAATAAGGCACCACAATGGCAGCTCTACCTATGTGACTGGAGATCCTTAGAAATAAGTTCAAAGAAAAAAAAAAAAACAAGTTGTTGTGTTTCAACATGGAAGCACTGTGGGGGTTTAACCTCCATCATATTCTTATGATAAGAAGACAGTGCTACCTGTAAAATGGTTAAGATTTGTTTTTGATGGCTTTTATTCCTTGAATCTTCTAGTGGGGGTGTTTAAGGAACCTTTTAATAAGGAGCTATTTATTTGAGTAGGGTCGACCCTATGAGAATTTTCAAAGAGTACTCATGAATTCCAAGAGCTGTTTAGGGTTGAAATAAACACAATTGTAAGAACTTAAATTGACTATTGGGCGGAGTTGTTTGAAGTTCTATTGTCTTGGTGTACACAAAAGTTGAACAGTTCAACACATTGCATTCACTAGTTGGCGAGTACATTCAATATTTCTCACTAAGGAAGGTTCAAAGCCACAAGTTACTTATCTCCATGCAATTTTGCTCAAGTTGAAACTCTTTGTGTGTGTGTATTATTTGTGCTACAGATGAGTCAATTTTCCATTCATGTGGGGGATTGTGCGAATTTTGGTAAAATAAGAGACCTATTTGAGGACTTAACTATGGCTCAACAATTGAGAATGTTATGCTTAATGAAAGTTATAAATTTTTATATCAATTTGAACCTCTCGTTGAGATGTTCATAGTATGTTTATTCACAAAAATTCATTAAGGTTTGAATGAGAAAATTGAAGCTAAAGTTGGCGGATTATAATAGGTTGACAACAACTTAGGGGCATGGTAAAAGAGGTCATTCCACATTAGAAAAAGAAGCTAAGATATGTAGTTTGGGTCTTAAATAAGGGGTTGGACCTCTTTGGGTCTTTGGAGTGCGAGTACCTACATGAGCATAGGTTGTGTTTCATGAACCATACATGTGTGTGTGCCACCCACTTGTGTGGCCCATCGACTTGGCTCGAGGTGGGGTCGGACGTGGACGTGGACGTGTACATAGGTTTGAGTGCGGTCTAGTCATGATTTCTTTTTGGACTGAATTTAATTAAAACAATTATTTTCAATTATACTTTATTTTATGTAATCCTCCTATCAATCATATATCTTCCTATTTTATTTTTAAACTCTTCTAGAAAATTAAAATAGTTATGTGTTCTTATCAACAAATGCTAATGGTGTCTCTTGGAGCTGATTAGACATGAATCATATTTTTTAATTTAAATTTTGTCCTTTCATCTGTAGTTGCAACCTTGTATAAATTCATGGCACAACCTATAAATAGGAGTGCGTAGAACCAACTCAGACCATTAAAACAAAATTCCGACACATACATAGCATTCTATCTTGCTACACTACACATTTATGCACTGTCCATTAAGGAGAGTTTCAAGTCAATAGAAGTTCGTTAGTCCATTCCATTGGAATGCTACCTTAGATTGGAAGAAGCTGTTGTATCTTAAGAGGTTAATTGCTAGGAGTCTTCTAGCACCGTGTGAGGGGCCTATAACTTTAAGGAGACTATTGGATCAGAGCAAAAGGCCTCGACTTACAAACTAATTGTAACATGGTAGGATATTTCTAACAACAAGATGTATCCATTCCATTTTACTCCTTGTCCCTTATTTGATTATGCATCTATTTATGCTGTTGAATAATTTATTTAGTTATTCTTTTGAATACAATAATAAATACCTTAATAAACTTTTATTTAGTTTGATTGTAAAATATTAAATATTACAATAGATAGTAAGTTTTAAAATTTAATAATATATGAAACTATTAAAACATCAACATGACAAGTTTATTATTAAGTCTTATTTTCAAATTTTGGTGCCACTATTTTCTACAACCTCATCTTCAATTGGGGCCATATAAATTCATTACTGATACAAATAATTGAAAATTTTAAGAAGAATTTATTGAATCCATAGTTTGTACAAATACATGTATTAACTTATTGAATTCATCATTTGAACTTTTGCATATTGATTTTTGATAATAATCTTTTTGGATTCTATATGTCATTTATATATCAGGACATTTCACATTTGCCTTCCCCTCCTTCCACCTTTGAACTCCATATTTCCCTCTCTTCAACCTCCTTTAGTGTCAATTTGAGGATAAAACATCTTGAAAAATCAAGAATAGACAATTTGAGTGTTTTAAGAGGAATTCTATTGTCATAACTCTTAGCTAGGATAAAGTTTGAACAAAAATTTTATCATCATCGCTCTAGTTGACTCATGAAACATAGTGACCCATGACAATGGCCAAATTGATTATGTTTGATGTAGATCTTAATGTAGGGAGAGAATCCAATTTAGACCTCAGTAGAAGAAGAGAAAACTAATAATTATCTAAATGAACAAAATAATTCTAGAAAAAAGGGCACTCACTGTAGACCTTAAAGCAGAGAGAGAAGTTTAATATAGACCTCAATGTAGAGAGACAAACAACTAATAATCATTTAAATGAACATAATAATGCAAGGGGAGTGCCCTTCGTGAGAGTAACCTAATTCTTTATGCCGATGAAGGTGTAAACATGGAGAAAGAGATATCTAAATAGACCTCAATGAGAAGATGCATTGAGATAAAAAAAAATTAATAATCATCTAGACTAACACGATAGTTTAAAAAAGGGAAACATCCAACCCAGATAACTTGATAGGAATTGTCTTTGTATGATTTCCAACAACATCAAAAAAATTGTAAATTGAAAAGAGTAGGATAAAATTTTCCTCTTTTTCATTGGCTGTTGTAACCATGCCTTGTGACTCAAAAAGCACTTTGACATTTGTCAAAACTCTGAATTTGTACTTTAAAAAGAAAAAAAAAGGAAAAATGGATAACAGCAAATCGCCTACATCCTTTAATGATAGATCAAGGATAAACAGTTTTGAATGTTTAAACAAAGATTTTAGAGTGAGTATATGAGGTATATTTGTATTTACCTCATATAAGGTATCATTAAATAAATGATATATGTTTTTTTATAATAGGTCATCACTAATTGTACAACAAGTTGTAGGTAAACATTTTAAAATTTTAGTACATTGAGTGATTGGTAAATATTAAAAAAAATAAGTAAAAAATATTGTTAAAAAATAAGTAAAATACAAGACATGATATAATTTTTTCCATTCTTAGCATAATTTTATATTTAATCTTCTGTCTATCTCCTCTCCCCTCTATTGAAGGCTGGGGATCCTAACCTCCCAACAATTTTTTTTGAAGTCCCAATCTCACCTTGCATACACTCAAAAAGCGCAAAGAAGAAGAGGCTGGAGGAATCGACAACAATTAAGGGCTGGGTGGAGAATCTCGACAACAAATTAATTAGAAATTTCTCGAAAGATTGATAGCTGCTTCTCTCAGTCGTCCATATCCTATCAAACTAACTGCTTTAACCACTATAAGGATTGTTGATTAGTCATGGTTTCCGCAAGAATTACCCCAATAGAGATTTTTGATGTGACCTAAGTGTTTTGTTAAAGTACCCGAATCATGATTTTTATATATATTGTTAAGCACTATGCTTCTATTCAGTCACAAACAGTAAAATTTGGTTTTTGGTTCATCTCTTTCCCCCCAATTTAGGATGAAATAATTAGTCAAAAATACTGGTACTGCTTTTTCTTCTATGGATCAATAGGTTTCTTACGATTTAATGGATACAAATAGGATTACTGTTATAGATATATAGCATTTCTGCCCTCGCTTCCGCGTTGAAGTTTTGATTGTTTCTTTTTCCATTATTTTCCCACTTAGTTTCATTGATAATGCTCTGTTTTAATTGTGATTCACAGTAAAGAAAAATTTTCACATAGATACATATATACATCTAGGTTTGCTAGCATTTGAACTTCAAACTTCACATATGTAAATTGTTGCTTCCTAATGCCAAGAATGGAGACAAAAAGATGATTCCTCCACGAGTTGCCTCTGATATAGAAAAGTCAAGAATTCGGGTTTTAAGGATGTTGATCAATTCCTGGATATTGATTGTCAAGAAATTCTAGAGAATATTGACTACAGGTTGTTATGATGGCCAACAAGGATATCAATAGGGACGGTAGGACTTGTTCTCCATGTGGTTGATCTAAAACTTATGCCACTTCAAAGCATTATGAGTTTAAGTTTCAAAATGCGATATATTTGAATGTTGTTGTGTTTTTGTATTAAAAGTCGTGCAAATGACAGTAGGAGAAAATATAGTGTCAAAATGGAGGTAGAGTATAAAAGTGTGTTTGGAAAAGTATTTTGTGAATGAAAATGTATGTGAAAATGGAGGGAAAGTTGATAGTTTTCTGTTTTCATTTTTCGGAGAAAATGACAAGGGGAAGTGAAAACAAAACCAAACGGGCACTTAGTTACTATATAGATGATATTAAGTGAAGCATAAGTCAAATATATCCAGGCAGTTTATTATATAAAGTTGATATTTGGGCATGAAGTTTCTGTTCATGTTGCAAAACTTACACTGCCTCTCCTTGTTTTCTTATTATGTTGCTTGACATGCAAAAAGTTAGCCATCTAAGTCTCCAACTATTTATCACTCTATTTTAATTTGTTTAAGAGAAATTAACTTTAGATTTTTCCAGATGGTTCTTGATCATTTCTATTTTTTGATTCTAGCTTTAATTTTGGTTAGTTTGTTTTTCAAGAGTGAACTTTACCTTTGGCTTTGCCCTTGATCAATTTAGTTTTTTTGAATGACAGGTAACTATAATAAATTATGTGGTCTACGTTTGGGCAACCTAGTATTGGTTACCTGGTTTGATACGTGATAATAGGAGCCCAGCTAGCCAGACCCTTTGTTCTTCATACATATATATACACACACATCTTTATATTGGCATAAATTAAACATTAAAGTTATGTTTACATGCTTATAATTTTAACATTTTTATTCTTGAACAAGATATGCTAAAATATGTATACCTATATACAGATGCTCATTCACACAGCCACACACATCCATGCAGTGGCTTCTATTTGATGATTCCATATCTTTTCAATTAGCAAATTTTAGTTGAACTATATGGGCTAAAATCACCTTCTGTCTTTTAGAGTTATAATAGAATTACTACGTTAGTATTATCACACATATTTTTTTGCTACAATGATCTTGTAATATATTTCTTTTTACTTATGCTAAACAATTGAGTTCTTTAGGGCAGCCTGGATATGTTAATTTTTATTGTCATTTTATGTTTCCAATATTTCAAGAGTTGAAAAATTAGTTATAATTTTGAAAACAAAATAAAATTGTATTTGGATGTTTTGTTTGAAAATAATGAGTATGGATTATCGTAGGTATATCATTTAAAATTTTATGTATTTTATTAATTTTTTAGCCTAAAAAGATTTGTTTTTTTAAAGATAATAGTTTTGGAATGATAGTGAGTACTTTATATTAAAATGAATTTGAATCTACTGATCTGATAATAGAAAAATATGGTAAATTTAGAAGAAATTAAAAATGAAAATAAATGGTATTTTCAATAAGAATGCGTATAAGCTGATTATTTTCAATTTCAAATGCTGCTGAAAATAAAATTGACCTCTGAAAACATAAACATATGTGATGTAAGCATTTCTAGGGTGCATCGCCTCCATTTTGGTATAAGCGAACCATGAAAGTTAATGGTTTCACTTAAATGTTCTACCCTATTAGTCAAATTGGCGTCTCAATAACACGGCATAAATTTCATTCTTCTAATATATTTTATAAATTTGTTTTCACGTGTCACTAGTTGAACTTGATTGCAGTTAAGAGAATAATGGCATGCTGGTACAAAAAACTAATAGTAATAGATAGATAAATAAATAAATTATAGAGTTTTTATTTTATATTTGGTCAATATTATCAATCACTAGCACCTATAGTGCCTGATGAGTTATGAGACAAAGACAAACATAGCAACAAATATAAGAAGTTTTTTTACAGGTAAATTATGGAGATAGGTTTGTGTATATAATTATTTCGCACATATGCTTATGATTTTACTAGTCTTGGCACTTATAGCATATTGAATTGCATTCCTTTGAAAGCCTCAAGTGATACAAGAATAGTCTTGAAGACAAAAGAAATTAGACTTGCTATGTCTTATGCTCTCTTGACAAGTTATGACACCTCAGTTTTGGAGCATATTATGTTTATGATTATATGGTGGCAGCTTCTTCTATTGCAGTGAATCTTCTAATGTCTATTTTTTTAGAGAGTTTTATATGTCATTTTAGAGTTTATATAGCTGGCTTTCCATCCAATGAAAGAAAAGAGTATCTCAATGCATGATTCGCAATTTATCTATGATGTAGCAAATAACTAGGAAATAACTATGCATTGTGAAATATGGTCTTAACATCATCTCTCATGCCATTCTTCTTTCTCTGTTTCTTTCCCATTTGTGTTATGATGTATTCTTGATGCGATTATGTACTTCTATTATATTTCATGTTCGTATGAAACAGACATATTATTGGTATTACTTTTCAAGATCTACCCTTTGCTCTCGAAGCAATTTTGGAGGAAGTTTCAAAATTGAATATAAAAAATCTGAATTATAAGTTTTCTAGTTAATAATTTATACTGAGAGTAAGGTAGGTGAAAATAACCAAGCTTCTTGCACACAATCAAAAATGTTTTGGAGGCTCAAAATTTTACTGATGGGCTAACTTCACCTATGTATTTTTTTCATCACTTTTGTCGTATACGTGCATTGTTGAACTTTGCTTTTTTGCTATATGTATTGGTAGATGCCTGCCATTTAATTTTCCTTTGTCCTATTCTTGTTATTTAAATAGATACATATTTTACTACTATTTAGTTTGTCATTAGTGTCTTCAAAGAAAATTTTAATTTCTTGATTTGTGGTTTGTAGTAGACATAGTGAAGAATGTCAAGTTCAAACAATGACGGATGTGAAACTATACTTAAGGAAGAAGTGCATATCTCTTCTCATAGCTTGGAAAATTCTATTATGCAAGAGAATAAGTTGGCTACATCTTCAATGAAGGGCAATATAATGGACGCAAGAGTTATATTGCAACTAGTTTTTAAAACTAAGCAAGAAGAAGATATTTTCTATTTTAATTATGGGAGAGATTTAGGCTTCAATGTTCATAGGTATAGTAAGAAAATTGACAAATATGGCACTGTAAAAAATTGAGAGCGATTTTGTTCATTTGCTGAATTTCGTCAATGTCAAAATGATGGTTATGTTCATAGGAGATGTGCAACTCTTGATCTTCAATGTGGATGTAAGGCTAGCTTTCGAGTGTCACTTGATAAAGTTGATGGCCTTTATAAAGTAACTAAATTTATTCCAAATCATAACTATCCACTTGCGACTGTTGAGACATCTCACTTTCTGAAATGCAACAGGTGCTTCTAGTTGTTACTTAAACTCCATTTCAGATTTGATGGTTTTGCATTTGTATTATGAAATAACTAAAAACGAAACATTATTTTTGCATTGGATATATTAAAGTCATTTACTCTGACTTATTTTATAATTTTTTCATCACATAGTAATTAATATATAATTCTAGACCCTAAAACATTTACACTTGAATATTTAAGTACATATTCAGAAAGCACTATTGTGTGGGCTAATGGCGTCCAGAATGAGGGCCTACAAAGCTATGAATTATTTAGAGCACATCAAAGACGATTTTGGAAAGCTTCAATTCAAAAGAAATGATAGATACAATTTTCTTTGCAAGCAAAAAGTAGAGAGTACTTGAGATGGGGATGATAAAATTGCAATTGCTTTGCTAAAGGACATGCAAATCCATGACAAAGACCTAATATTTGACTTTACGTTAGATGACGAGAATGTATTAACTAGGTTATTTTGGATAGATAGGATGTCCCATGCCCAATTCAAGGTTTTTGGAGATGTGATTCTTTTTTGTAGCACATATAAAACTAATGCATATTGATTTTTTCTTGTAATACTCTCTCGTGTCAACAATCATTTTAAAACATGTGTCTTTGGGGTAGCAATATTATATAGTAAGACAGTTAAGTTACATTGTTGGCTGCTGCAAATGTTTAAACAAGCAGTTGGAGGTGCACCTTCGTGTGTTCTAATTGACAAGGATGCTGCAATGCATGCAACAATCAAGGTTGAGTATCCTGAAGCAAAACATAGGATTTGCAGTTGGCACTTAGGGCACAATGCACTCCATAATGTTGGAAAGAGTGGTTTTCTTGCAAATTTTGGTGACCTTATCACCATAAATTATAATTTTGACGATTTTGAAGTTACTTGGCAAAACTTAATTCAAAAGCACAATGTTGTAGATCATCCTTAGGTTTTGGATGTTTACAAATAGAAAGATTATTGGAGTGAAGCTCATTGTCATGGATATTTCATGGCCATGATGACTAGTACTCAATGACTGGAGTTAATGAATTCTTATTTGAAGCTAGATGTGAATTATGAGTTGAATTCATGTGAGTTTCTAAAATATTTTCACACTTGCCTTGGAAGAATGAGAGCATCATTCTTGGAAAACCAGATAGTAGTAGAGAGGTATACATCTTCCTTGAAATCTGAAGTGCTAAGAAGCCTTGAGAGTCATGTAGCGACAATATACACAAGGAAGATTTTTGAGAAAGTACAAGATAAAATAGTTGCTAAGCAAGGACTTGTATTGCAAAAGGCTGTTAATGAAGATGATATAATTTTCAGCTTCAAATTTGTTCCTTACAACAATCCTATGGTGAATACTTGTGTTTTGGAGAACTCAATGGAAGGCGGTGAAAAATTATGGGCTCCAATCTAAAAAAATTGAAAAATATTTTTACATATATAGATTAAGGATGAAAATTAGTTAAATTTTAAAAAATTATCCTAACTCCACCTAACCACAACTGGCTGGAAATTAAGTTGAAAACCAGAAAGTAAAGCTGTAGGTAGCTTCCCCTAGCCAAGAGGAACAAAAGCATGCCAAAACTTTCCAAAATAATTAGAGAATCGATGGAATTTTGAAAGGCGGTGGAGCTTGACAACAATAGTGATAGGTTTAGTGGTTCTGGCAGTGAAAGCCCAAAATTGATGGAGGGGTTTTGATGGGCTCATTGAGAGCAACATTGTGGTAGCCTTAGATTGGATTTTCAACCACTAGTGATGGAGTAATTAGCCCAGCAAGGAGGCAGCAACATTATGGCTTGGCGATGGCTTTTCGCTCAATTCGCCAGCAAGGCAGCAACTGACATAGTAATTGGTTGAGGGGCTTTTACAGGCTTGGCGAGGGCCTTTCCGTTGATGTGAGCTCTTAGGGAAGATCAGCCTGTTATGCCTAGAGTAACTTTTATCCATTGAGTGACGGCCCTTCCACTCCAGCTTTTGGTCAAATTAGTTCACATCCAGGAGGCAGCAAGTGGTGGGCAGTCGTAATTGTCGGGCAGATTGCTTGAAATTTAGTTCCGAACTTGATAAGGCTAGTTTTAGGTTGTGATTTGGATTTCTACTTACCAGATTTAGGCAAATTTTGAGTTTGTTGATTAATTTCACTTTGGCTTGATTGTATTGAAACCTAATGAGATTGAGATTGGACAAAACTTTCACTTAGACAAACTAAATCCAATTAATCCGATTCATGTTCACACAAGTTTTGAAAAGTAAATTGTTTATGAAATTTAACCACACATCGCCTCTTTACATTCGATGTGGTTCCTAATTAATCATGATTTATGTTGTTTTACCTGAAGTTAGCGATTGTGATGCGAAAATTGAAAACTCGATATTTTCTATCATCACCATGACTATCACTTTAGTATAAACTCGACATTGACTAATTGATTGTTTATTTATCATGGTGAGTTAATATGTTTGTTGTACTAGTATTGGACATTTTTCTACTATTAGCAAGGCATATTATACTGTGGATACATAAGTCTTTAGCTGATACACAAGTCTGTTTATAACCTTAGGGGTGGGCCCTAGGATCAATACCAAAAGATGACCGGACGGAATGGACCGATGTGGTTGGTTTTCGATGGATACCCTACTATTGTTATCCTATCTCATAGCCAGTTGGAAATAATTATCTATGAGCCGGGTAAGGCATATAGCTAGCCATGCCTGATATATGATTACTTTACTAAGCCGATCACCCAAGGACTTGGAGGAATAAGGATTTTTTCAAAAGTGGAGAGATAAGGTAGGAGAACTAACAACAAGAAGTTTTGAGAAAGTACTATTGATATATTATCTATTTATTAATCTACCCAGCTAGTTGTATTCATTTGCCTGTGTAATATATCGTATATCTACTATAGTTGTGATTGTTTTATATTGATTTAGTACTTACTAATTTGTTATCACCCTTTATACTCATGTTGCTCCTTTGTTAATAACTCACTAAGTCATTTGGATGTATAGTTTTAGTGTTATTTCCTTCCTTTCTTTTCACTAGATAAAACACATGATAGATATAAGAGAGTAGCTTGTGGTGGTACGTGTTGTAAATAGTTTTGCAAGTGTGTCCAAGTTGTATTAGGAATTTCTAAGACTTTATTGTCATATAAACATAAGTGTGTTTTGTTAGCATTACTTCTAGTTTGTAATAGTTTAGATAGGTATGGAACATTAAAACTTTGACTTGTGATGAATACTTTTCTTTTAGTTGAGTTATTTCGAATGTCTGATTGATAGTAGGTTGGGCTCCAAGTTGAAGTATACACATCCAGCTCAGGGTGTTACGCTCTGCAACCCTCATCCCTACCCCCAACTACCCTGCCCTTACCCCATGGTGGTTTGCCATGGTACCCACCCACAACAAACCCACCACTTATACACTGTACCTTTACAACCTCCACTTTGCTCGCCAATTGCTCTATCCCCACCAACCATGTGGATGCTTATGCGAGTAGTGACATGGCTAAAAGTAGTGGCCATGGCTGCTTTTGGCCACTATTTTTGAAGCTGCCATGGCATTGCACTACCTTGAAAAACAACCATGGTTGCACCTTCAGTGGCCATTGTTATTCATGTCGATAATCCTTTCAAACTATTCTTGAAACAATTGTTCAATAATTCTAATAGAATGAATATCTATGACATTAAATCAATTGATTATGCATTCTAGATTAACTGGATCAATAACTGAATATAAAATACCTGTGTGTCCTGGTGTAGTTTGGCTTCAAGACAGAGTGATTTTTGTATATTTGAGAATAAATAACTCCGATGAATAGCAAAGAAAGTGGCACAATTTCTGCCAAGTAAAAAATATTTTAGTTCTTTCATCATGTAATTATCAAATATATTAAGAAATGTAGTTGTTGGCGTAAAAAGAAAAAAAAAGTTACATAGGGATTGAAGTGGGGATAAAGTGAAAAATAAAATCTTAAATTAATGATTTTGCCCTTAAAAATGTCAAAATTGGTCTTTTTTTTGGGTCAAATACTGTCAAAAATGGGTTTTGAGGATTAGAATGAAACGATATATTAACGTCAGGGATTAAAAGATGAACTTTTAAAAATTTAGGACTAAAGTGATTTTAAATTAAACTTTGGAGACTAATTATGTGATTTTCCCTAAAGAATTCAATTGTAAATATTCACCAATTTATGGCTTCTAAGAGCATAGATGATTAAGTTTTTATCAATCAAAATTTACTAATTTTTCAATAAATATGTACTCAATGATTTTTCAATAAATATTATATATGCAAGCAAATATTGTTATATGCTAAAATTGTTTTAGTGGGTTTGAGAGTTTATAATCCCGTGTCCTCAAAGATTCACGAATTGAGTAAGATACTTAATTGCGTCCACTGCGATGTCATAAGATTTAAATGAGACTTGAACATCTCATTGTGGCAATGAAAAAAAATACACTTACTTTGATTTACATGTCAAATAAATTGCATAAATAATTTATTTCTCTATCAGAAGAGGTTATAAACTTTCAAAAAAATTTGAGTCTTGAACTACGCATTTTCTTTTACTTTATTTTAATGTGAAATTAGATAAAGAACTTGCATCTATAAGGGTAGAGTTATACTTTTTGAGCACAGGACATGCTATATCATGATCTTTTAGGGTTAATTCCAAACAAAAATAGGAATGATAACTTTCAGTTGTATTTTACCAAAATAGAAAATGAGCTTTAGAGTAAAAGGTACTATAAAACTTAGATTTATCACAAATAATTGTGAGAAAACTTATAGATAAATCTTTAGAAGGTTAAACGATTACCTTTCAATGAACAATATTCAACTTCGTAACTTGAAAAAAACATGAAATTAGACTAACTTAATTTATAGTTCTTCTAATGCTCATCAAGTTGTGGCAATTTTAGTCAAAGGAAATAATCATAATATATCAGTGAAACAAGGTATTATTGTCCATGCATATTGAGGTCGTAAATATAGAATAACATATTATTGTGAATGCTACAGCCTACTACAGTATCCACTCTTTTTCCAAGAGGCGATATAAGATGACACGTAAATATTCAGAGAAAGAAGGTACTAAAACATCCAATGATACAATCCAAACAAATGAATATATCAAGGTGACTCTTACAAATAGTGCAATTATACTACTTTTGGAGAACAATAAACAAGTTTATATTTTATTTGATAGTTTATTATATTATTTATTACTCTTATATAAAAAAAATTTATTTTTTTTTGTTTTGCTATTAACAAATAAAGTTTAATCAATATAAAGAAATGACTAGCGAAGCACTCATACAATTAAAAATTTGATGTTTAAACTAATATGAATATATATATATATATATATTGTCTTTTCTGTATTATCAAAATTTTAAATATTTTATATAAATTTTTTGAATATTTACAAATTATAATTTATTTATACAGAGATTAAACTTCTCCATTGATCATGTAGCAATTCCTTCTAGAGAAAATTTTGTTGTCAGTTCTTCAACATAAATGACATAAAATTGGAGACTACAGGTATTGAATTACTATCATCACAACCTATCAAATTTGAATCTAAATTGCAATAAAAAATGATGGATATCTCCCTAGAATGAGAGACAACGGG
The DNA here is from genome assembly GCA_014898725.1 of Jacaranda copaia. Taxonomy (NCBI): domain Eukaryota; kingdom Viridiplantae; phylum Streptophyta; class Magnoliopsida; order Lamiales; family Bignoniaceae; genus Jacaranda; species Jacaranda copaia. Next base: position 37,467 of record JACGDI010002150.1, read on the forward strand.
TAGTGATATTGGAAAAAGAATTATTCTTCAACATTTTTTATGGGGGGTTGAAGAGATTTGAATCATATATGTCTTAGTGCATTGATATTAGTCCAAAAATTAGGAAAACTAATTTTTCTTTTTTTTGCGCTAAAATGGCTTGCATTCAGGAATGAAGAGAGGTATGAGAGAACTTATTTGATGGTCAAAGAGCTCAAGATCGACTATATTTCACCTCTAAAATTTTTCAAACAAAAGTACAATATTTGAAATATCAATTATTCAAGAATCAAATATTTAAAACAATTATTGCATATGTCTATTAATTGAATCTCAGAAAAGAGGAATGCATATACTCATATGTTGATAATTTTAAAGTTTGAGTAGAAAAGTACAAGCCTAGATTACTATACTAGATTTATTTGTACAAAACTTCCAGATCTGGAAAAACATTGTATACTCTATAACTTAATTCTTAAAAATAGATAATACACAGAACTTATAGAGACATGAACAAGAACAAGAACAATTCTTGTATGGTTAATGGAAAAGGCAAATATCATTACCCACATTCATATTGTGAAAGCACAATTCAAGAAAAAGATGGGTATCTGGTCTATAGAAAGAGATTGAATAATAATTGGACTCGATAATGCAGAACTTAATAACCATTGGGTACGTAGTATTTTATCCAAATACAATTATCATCAACATGGAGACATGTTTTGAAGTGACAACGGTAAAATCCATATAGATATATATATATATATATATCTACAAAGGGTATGGAAAGTGACCATTAATATTACCCAAAGTGATGAAGAAAATACAAGTTATGAAACTATGCATTTTCAAAAAGGGTTTTTGATCTAGAAACAATGTGTTGAATTTTTTTAGTTTAAGTTGAATGAAATATATGCAATTATTGATATTCTAGAACTATCTCATAAATCAACAATCTGTCGTCACTTATCACATAAATCAAAACTTATATAATAATCTTAAATGGGACCTCATCTCCAAAATAATACTCACAAAACATTTCTCTACATGCTAAAAGTGAAAAGGCATGAAAATATTTCTATAGAATTTCTTGAATAGCATGTTTCGGACAAACAATGTAGATGGAATGAAAGGAATGGTGCAAATCTCATAAGAAAAATATATTACCTTAAATTGTTTTTAAACTATGTTAGAGGCCCAACATTTTTTACAACTTTAATTGACAATTTATTTTTTATTTGTCTCTTTAATAAGTGTTTGAATCAAATACAAAAAGAAAACAATTTATAAAATAAATAAAAAATAATTTATAAAACAAACAAACATAATAAAAAAATTAATAAATCACGTGCATCACACATGCACCTTTCTACCACAAGAAAAAGAGATGGATATTAAATTTATTTCATAGACAGAACATATCTGTTTAAATGAAAAACAGCTTAATTTATTGGACAACGGCTGGCCTTGCTCACCTGTATTTGCTCAAATGCTTAGAAGCTGTGATATCGAAGGATCAAATTGCTGACCGCAAAACAACTTGCAAGAATCTGGACAAATAGAAACAAAGGAAAAATAGATAGATAGACATGACGCTATTTTGCTGTCCGCAGTATCAAAATTTTAAGTAGCTAGTACTGATGGTAATTGCTAGGCAGACAAAAAGAACAATAGTTAATGAATTTCATGGACATGAAATTAAACAAGAAGAAATCTGTTAATTGGTCATATAAAAATAGTTAACTTTGCTGGTTATTGTGCTTCTGTTTATGCAGATGATCATGAGAGACGAGGATGCATCAAGACAAAACTACATATATGTGGTGACAGAGTAAAAACTGAGATTTGTTAAAAGTAAAATGAAAAACAGCTTAATTTAGTGGACAATATTGAAATGCTAGCTATTATTTAGAATGCTCAGAGAGCCACATAGCTTTGAAATGATCAACTCCTCCCTGTTTTGTTTGATCGCATTATTGAACTACTGTTTACTTTGATGCTTTTCCAGGACAAAAAGCAAGTGGAAGACAAAGTGATTGATTATTTTAATAATTTTTTTATACTTCTTTTCTACTTCTGTGAGACCTTTTGTGTCTCTAATACTATTTCTTTAACCAATATCTTAAAAACAGCAAAAAGTTTCAAGGGTCAATAATTCATAGCCACGTTTTTATCTGGTACAATTACAATTTCTCCTCCACTCATTTTACTTTATGAGCTGTCTACAAAATTTGTATTCACTGTCCCCACGCCACCCCTTGACCCCTTTTTTATTTTTTCTTAAAAAATCGAGGTCTAGTATAACTATGCAATGAAGTTTCGATCAGATCAACTCGATTCGATGAATCCGATGAATCAAACCGAACCCGATGATAAATCCGATCGGATCAACCTGATTCTCTAATTGGTTCGGTTTGGTTCGAGTCATCGGGTTTGATCGGGTCAAATCCGATCAAACCCGATGATAATTGGTTTGGTTCTCGAATTTTATATTTATTAACCTGACCCAACCCGACCCAATCCGACCATTTAATTAAAATACATATATATTTTTTAAATTATGACTTTTATTATTTATACTTATATTTCATGTCCAACTTAAATTTGTATTTAAAATTTTATATTATTAATTATGACTTGTGATAAAGAAGGAGATAATTTATAACAATTATGACTTGTGGTGTTCTTGTGCAATACTGTATGCTTTTGAATTTTTATAAATATTTTGTAAATAATTTAATTGTCTTGATTTCCTAATTAAAGAAATAAAGAAATTGCAATTTGTGCTTTTTCCTTCTCCTCCTCCTCCTCTCTCTCTCCCTCTTTTGAGAACCCAATTACCCGAATCAAACCAATCCGATCTAGTTCAAGTTTAAGCATTAAAAATTATAGGACCCGAATTAAACTAAACCAATTAAAATTGATCAGTTTGGATTCATTTTTCCCCACAACCCGACCCAACCCGACCTGCAAATACCCCTAATTTTCAGAAGAGAAAAAAGGTGGAAAAACCTATTTTATGCTTGCCAAGTTGCCACTGATTAAAAGAACGACCAAAACATGCAAGAACTGCATCATCACTTTATCAGGAAAAAAGTTTCTGCAAGAGAATAGGTTGAAGCGAGTTAAGACAGAGGACCGAGTTGTTGATCTATTACAACATTAAGTTTTGAGTGCGAGCAAGTTTGAAAACTTTCATGTTCAGTTAGCGTGGTTCCTACCAACTGGAACTGAGATTTGTTAAAGCAAAATGAAAAACAAATTAATTTAGTGAACCATGGATGGCACTCTTGCTTACCAGTATATATATTGCCCAAATGCTTAGAAAGCTGTAATGTCAAGAGATATTGCTAACAGCAAAGCAACCTGTAAAGGATCTGTTAATTGTACATAAAAAAATTGTTAACTTTGCCAATGCTTCTGCGTCTGTATGCAGATCATGATCATGAGAGAGGACGATGTAATATTTAACACAAAACAAAATTTAGGGAAAAGCTAATTAACAAAGCTGAGATTTGTTAAAAGTAAAATGAAAAACAGCTTAATTTTGTGGAGAATGGATAGCCTTCCTTACCTGTAATTGCTCAAATTAATTAATGCTTAGAAAGCTATGTGTATAGCTGTGATACGATCAAGAATGGAATGCTATAAGAGTGAGAGGTGTTTTCAGTTTCAACTTTCAAGTGATCTACGATTGGCTTAAAACAGACATTAACGTATGGAGAAAGTTTCTATGGCATTTTCAATTCCCTGATTTTCATTTACTGACCTCCGCGAAGAATAGTAAGTCGACGAAAAGTCTCCTCCACTCATTTTCTTTGATTGCATCATTGAGTTACTTTATTATTTTTTATTCCTTCCAAGGAAATTGAGTTTAAGTGGCCGACAAAATAAGTAGGCGGAGACCTATATTTTTTTATATCTTAGGTATTTTGTAGAAAAATTTTTGAAGAAATAAATTTTTGGGAGAAAATTTAAAGAATGTGTCAAATATTTTTTTTTTATTTTGAGAAAATAAGAAAATAATTTGAGAATAAATTATTTATTTCTTCATATTTTGGGAGGAAACAAATTTTACTGTAAATATTAAATCAGTTGTTTTTTTGTTGAGTTTGTCAGGTGAAAGTGATTATATATATTATATGTATATATATATATATTTATAGTTGAAAGATGATGATATGTGTGTGTATATTTCATGACTGAAATATGAGTTTAATTAATTTAATTAATTAATTATTTTAAAATTTATATTTTTATAAATTTAACATTAATAAATGATGTCTTATTTGAAATGAAATATATATTAATAAATATTAATTATTCATGAAATCATAATTATATCTTAATTATAAAAAAATTAACTTATATCATAATTATTAATATCGACTTATAAATTTTTTCTAATTATTTTACATTAAATATAAACTCATTGTTGTTTTTTAATTAAAAGTATAATTATTTAATTTTTTATTACTTTCGATTTATATATAAATAAAATTTAGTTATTTATTTAAATAAAATAATTTTCTAATAATTTATATATATATATAAGTTAATAACAATTCATCAAATTAAAAAAAAATAATATTATATTATATGAAATTACATCATCTTAAATTATTTATCAAATAAATAAAGGGTTATTAAAAAAAAATCCCTAGACCTGCTTTTATTTTAGTGTTTAATCCTTATTTGAATTTTTATACATTAAATTCCCTACTTTTTCACAAAATTTAGAAATCATTGCCCATATCTTTTAGAAAGACTTATATACCCCTATAGTTGGAAAAAAATAACAAAAATACCTGATAAATGCGTTTTTCTCTTCAAGAAGATGTTTTCCTTTTTTTCTTGAAATAGACGACTTTTCCAAGCGGCCAAACAAAAGGGCATGAAACCATTCATCTGATATTGACACTAGAAGAAGAAGAGGAAAAAGAAAAGATGCCCAAATTTTTGCCATTTTTCTGCAACAATGGAAGGAGAAACAACAGCAACAAGAAGCAAAGTACAAAAAGAATGAGTAAAAGAAACAAAGGTATGTTTTCTACATTTACAATTTTAAATGTCCTTAATTTTTTAGTGTTACACTTATTTCTTGTCTATTTTCTCATGTTTACGATTTTTATTCATTTTTTAATTGTTAAACACTTGAACCAATTTGATATATATATATATATATTTATATATATAATTTTGTTATGAGATAGAAAGTTTCTGATTTGTACTTGAAAAGCATGAAAGTCGTATTTTATCTTTTTGGGGTTTATACTTCTTTTTACTTGAAATTATATGGTAAAATTATCTAAAAATGGTAGTATATTATTTGTAATACAAAATATTCAATCTTTCAGTACACATTAGGCAAAAGTGTAGTATATAATATCATACCCCAAAATCAAACCACATTTATATCAAAATTGAGCGCGAAATTTAATGCCAAATAAATAAAGTTAACAATCCAAATTCATAAAGTTAAATAAGTACTCATTCAATTCCTTGCAACTTATAACTCAAAACTTAAGGCATCAAAATTCTTTAGGAACTAAACACAATAAAATTCATGGCAAATAAAATAAAACTAATGAACTTAATGGAAATTATACTAGTCTACTGAAATCCAAAATAACTTCCTCACCCTTGATTCTCATCAAATGCAAGATCCACCTCCTCACTAAGACTAGAATTTATATCTGCCAAAAGAAGTTAAAAGAAAAAGAAAGGAGTGTGCATAAAAGACTCAGTGAGTGTCAAGTGTATGTAAAGTGATTTCTTTGAATTAAAATTATTTTTGTACTATGGAATTTTTCAAGTAATATAAGTGGATTTAGAAAATAGTCGAGCAGTAACAATCAAGAAATTTATAAATTATCAACTAGTAACTAATCAAAATTTTATTAACGATTTCCTAGATTATCAACTTAAATACGATGATCAGTCAATTTTTGCTGTAGCCAATTAACCTTATGACTCCCACCGTAACAGTCCCTTATCATTTCGGGCAAGGTGTGATCTTACCAAAACAGTGCCCGATGGTCTCTGGAAATTCCTACGACCCACCTCAGCCATAAACGGCTTCTGTTGTGCACTAAGGGGATTAGGCCATGGGGGCTTGGGGTTCAATTGGCAAGCTCGTTGCTACCCAGTAAAGTCTTTCGCACATCCAAACCAAGTTGGATCCAACTAACAGTAACAATAATAGTAATTTCAGTAATTTAGTTGATCATCGAATTTAATTATTTATCCAGAAAAATCATGAAAGCATAGGTTTTTATTTATCCAGAAATAGGACAACATAAAATTATTTCTTTTATCTAGAAATAAAACAAGATAATTATTTCTTTTGTCTAGCTATAAAACAAGAAAGGAAAATAAGTAAGAAATTTTTATTGTGCAGTGGAAAACATATAGAGTGCAATGTTTGTTGAAAATAAATTACGAGCAAATGGTACAATAGCATATATCCTTCTGGGTTTTGAAACATAATAATGTATATATAAATTTATAGGTTTAGGCACTCACCTTGAGATCAATCCTAGACGTCAATCTCTTATATCAGAATCAATCGTATCAAAAATTGAGTCACCTGATTCATTTATTAAAATTTCAATCACCGACTTAACTAATAATCAGGATAAAACTCACTAAAACTAGCCTTATAGGTACTACAAGCCTATAGTACCTTAAACCCAACAATCCTAATATTTTCATTAATATACTAAAAGCCACAAGTCATTAACAAATCTAGCTAGGCCCACTTGAATAATATTTTTCCACAACAGTTTGTGCTTAAGCTTGAGAAAGCCTGATTTCTATCCAAATTTGTGGCTGAATTGTTAAGGGAGAATAAGCATTAAGTTCTACACGTACTTGGCTATGGAATTAACAATTAAGTGATTCTACATGCAAAAAAGATAAGGGCTTCCTTACACTTTCTTAAAATTTCAAAATTGGCTATTTGGTCAAAATTGATGGCCAATGGCAAAGGGATAAAAGAACTATAACTCGAAAAGGAAAACCAATGCAATTTAAAATTGGAACTTATGCGGTCAACAATGGCGGCTCATCTTTGTTGTCTAATAGAAAGCAAATAGGCATTTACTAATAAAAAAATCTAACAAACAAATTCATTTTTTTTTAAAATTACACATCCCAATTGAATTTTTGATCAATAATTGCAGCATATTGTCAAGAAAATAGAATGTTCACCGATGGCATATAATTAGAATTTCACCACAAATTTTATGGAAATCCTTTACTGATGGCTTGCTCAAGGGACTTGCCGCCGTCAAACTCCCTTTTCCTTCCCTCTTTTTTTCTTCTCTATTTCCCCTTTTCCGTTTTTCTACTTTTGTCCGCTTCTCTCTCTCTTCCTCTCTCTTTTTTTTCTTTTTGATTTGTGAGACTAGGGTTTCGAATTATAGGACTATAAATATAAACGTATTATACCTAAACTAGAACTCTAATTATTTATTTTTTAGGACTATACTAACCCTATAATAGATCTGATGTCTCAATTACTAATTCTTAATATCTCAATTATTAATTTCTAATAACTATATAATACAAATTTATTAAAAAATTATAATTTTTCACAAACTTGTGACATCTAAATATATATATATATATAAATATTTATGGTCTTAAATATTAATTCTTACTATTTAACCAAGAGGTAAATGTAATGCCAAATACACACACACACACACATATCATTTTTCTAACTAATATAATAAGAAAGCACGACTAGGCAAAAATAAAATAACCTAGAATAGAATAATTAATAAATTTCTAAGGCATTACATATAATCTGTGTAACTGCAGTATATTTTAGAAACATATGTAGAACAGAACATTCAATCTTGTAAACTAAATGAAATTATAGTATATAATATGTGTACATGCAGTACATTTTAGAAGTATCTGTAATATAAAAATATTCAAATCTGCAGTATACATTAACAAAAAATATAGTATATAATCTGTGTATCTACATTATATTTTAGAAGCAATTGTAGTACAAAATATTTAAGTCTGCAGTATACGTTAAATGAAAATGTAATACATAATCTGCGTATCTGCAATATATTTAGAAGCATTTGTAGTACAAAAATATTCAAGCCTATAGTATACATTAATTGAAAGTGTAGTATATAATCTGTATATCTACAGTATATTTTAGAAGCAACTGTAGTACAAAATATTTAAGTCTACAGTATATATTAAATGAAAGTGTAGTATATAATTTGTGTATCTACAGTAAATTTTAAAAATATCTGTAGTAAAAAATAATAAAATTTGCAATATACATTAACTGAAAGTATAGTATATAATCTATGTATCTTCATTACATTTTAGAAGTAACTGTAGTACAAAATATCTAAACATGCAATATACATTAACTGAAAGTGTAGTATATAATCTGTGTATTTGCAGTATATTTTGAAAGCAATATGATGGAAATATATTACAAATATAGAACAAACAAAATATAAATAGTATTATGTTGAAGTACACCTGATTTAAATTGAAATTGGGCAATACATTTGAATACAATATGATGAAAATGAAGTACAAGTGCAGAACAACTAAAGTATAAA